>JASPKZ010010109.1:0-69621 GCA_030220185.1 Diploptera punctata
AATGAAGGCTGGATTAGCTCGGTCGTCTGAGCATTTAGCACCGAAAAGCTAATGGTTCGGGGTTTCGATTCCCGGTTCAGGCAAAAATTTTTCTCTTTACCATTGATTTACAATAATTTAATTGTGTTTATTAATTTGCTTATTTCTGTCATTAGTAATAGCTTTAGCTTCTCAATATTAATTTAATAAAATAATGCTATAGCTGTGTGGAGTCCCTTCATGTCTTCTTCAGGTAGAAGCCATTCATTGTGTATTTGTGAATGATGATTCATTGCAATTGAATGTGGGGCCAGTAGAGTAAAGGTAAAGGAAGGATTCTTGCTTGGATGGGAATGAAGCCTGGATTAGCTCGGTGGTCTGAGCATTAGCACGGAAAAGCTAAAGGTTCGGGGTTCGATTCCCGGTTCAGGCAAAAATTTTTCTCTTTACCATTGATTTACAATAATTTAATTGTGTTTATTAATTTGCTTATTTCTGTCATAGTAATAGCTTTAGCTTCTCAATATTAATTTAATAAAATAATGCTATAGCTGTGTGGAGTCCCTTCATGTCTTCTTCAGGTAGAAGCCATTCATTGTGTATTTGTGAATGATGATTCATTGCAATTGAATGTGGGGCCAGTAGAGTAAAGGTAAAGGAAGGATTCTTGCTTGGATGGGAATGAAGCCTGGATTAGCTCGGTGGTCTGAGCATTAGCACGGAAAGCTAAAGGTTCGGGGTTCGATTCCCGGTTCAGGCAAAAATTTTTCTCTTTACCATTGATTTACAATAATTTAATTGTGTTTATTAATTTGCTTATTTCTGTCATAGTAATAGCTTTAGCTTCTCAATATTAATTTAATAAAATAATGCTATAGCTGTGTGGAGTCCCTTCATGTCTTCTTCAGGTAGAAGCCATTCATTGTGTATTTTGTGAATGATGATTCATTGCAATTGAATGTGGGGCCAGTAGAGTAAAGGTAAAGGGAGGATTCTTGCTGTATGGGAATGAAGCCTGGATTAGCTCGGTGGTCTGAGCATTAGCACGGAAAGCTAAAGTTCGGGGTTCGATTCCCGGTTCAGGCAAAAATTTTTCTCTTTACCATTGATTTACAATAATTTAATTGTGTTTATTAATTTGCTTATTTCTGTCATAGTAATAGCTTTAGCTTCTCAATATTAATTTAATAAAATAATGCTATAGCTGTGTGGAGTCCCTTCATGTCTTCTTCAGGTAGAAAGCCATTCATTGTGTATTTGTGAATGATGATTCATTGCAATTGAATGTGGGGCCAGTAGAGTAAGGTAAAGGAAGGATTCTTGCTTGGATGGGAATGAAGCCTGGATTAGCTCGGTGGTCTGAGCATTAGCACGGAAAGCTAAAGGTTCGGGGTTCGATTCCCGGTTCAGGCAAAAATTTTTCTCTTTACCATTGATTTACAATAATTTAATTGTGTTTTATTAATTTGCTTATTTCTGTCATAGTAATAGCTTTAGCTTCTCAATATTAATTTAATAAAATAATGCTATAGCTGTGTGGAGTCCCTTCATGTCTTCTTCAGGTAGAAGCCCATTCATTGTGTATTGTGAATGATGATTCATTGCAATTGAATGTGGGGCCAGTAGAGTAAAGGTAAAGGAAGGATTCTTGCTTGGATGGGAATGAAGCCTGGATTAGCTCGGTGGTCTGAGCATTAGCAACGGAAAGCTAAAGGTTCGGGGTTCGATTCCCGGTTCAGGCAAAAATTTTTCTCTTTACCATTGATTTACAATAATTTAATTGTGTTTATTAATTTGCTTATTTCTGTCATAGTAATAGCTTTAGCTTCTCAATATTAATTTAATAAAATAATGCTATAGCTGTGTGTGAGTCCCTTCATGTCTTCTTCAGGTAGAAGCCATTCATTGTGTATTTGTGAATGATGATTCATTGCAATTGAATGTGGGGCCAGTAGAGTAAAGGTAAAGGAAGGATTCTTGGCTTGGATGGGAATGAAGCCTGGATTAGCTCGTGTGGTCTGAGCATTAGCACGGAAAGCTAAAGGTTCGGGGTTCGATTCCCGGTTCAGGCAAAAATTTTTCTCTTTACCATTGATTTACAATAATTTAATTGTGTTTATTAATTTGCTTATTTCTGTCATAGTAATAGCTTTAGCTTCTCAATATTAATTTAATAAAATAATGCTATAGCTGTGTGGAGTCCCTTCATGTCTTCTTCAGGTAGAAGCCATTCATTGTGTATTTGTGAATGATGATTCATTGCAATTGAATGTGGGGCCAGTAGAGTAAAGGTAAAGGAAGGATTCTTGCTTGGATGGGAATGAAGCCTGGATTAGCTCGGTGGTCTGAGCATTAGCACGGAAAGCTAAAGGTTCGGGGTTCGATTCCCGGTTCAGGCAAAAATTTTCTCTTTACCATTGATTTACAATAATTTAATTGTGTTTAATTAATTTGCTTATTTCTGTCATAGTAATAGCTTTAGCTTCTCAATATTAATTTAATAAAATAATGCTATAGCTGTGTGGAGTCCCTTCATGTCTTCTTCAGGTAGAAGCCATTCATTGTGTATTTGTGAATGATGATTCATTGCAATTGAATGTGGGGCCAGTAGAGTAAAGGTAAAGGAAGGATTCTTGCTTGGATGGGAATGAAGCCTGGATTAGCTCGGTGGTCTGAGCATTAGCACGGAAAGCTAAAGGTTCGGGGTTCGATTCCCGGTTCAGGCAAAAATTTTCTCTTTACCATTGATTTACAATAATTTAATTGTGTTTTATTAATTTGCTTATTTCTGTCATAGTAATAGCTTTAGCTTCTCAATATTAATTTAATAAAATAATGCTATAGCTGTGTGGAGTCCCTTCATGTCTTCTTCAGGTAGAAGCCATTCATTGTGTATTTGTGAATGATGATTCATTGCAATTGAATGTGGGGCCAGTAGAGTAAAGGTAAAGGAAGGATTCTTGCTTGGATGGGAATGAAGCCTGGATTAGCTCGGTGGTCTGAGCATTAGCACGGAAAGCTAAAGGTTCGGGGTTCGATTCCCGGTTCTAGGCAAAAATTTTTCTCTTTACCATTGATTTACAATAATTTAATTGTGTTTATTAATTTGCTTATTTCTGTCATAGTAATAGCTTTAGCTTCTCAATATTAATTAATAAAATAATGCTATAGCTGTGTGGAGTCCCTTCATGTCTTCTTCAGGTAGAAGCCATTCATTGTGTATTTGTGAATGATGATTCATTGCAATTGAATGTGGGGCCAGTAGAGTAAAGGTAAAGGAAGGATTCTTGCTTGGATGGGAATGAAGCCTGGATTAGCTCGGTGGTCTGAGCATTAGCACGGAAAGCTAAAGGTTCGGGGTTCGATTCCCGGTTCAGGCAAAAAAATTTTTCTCTTTACCATTGATTTACAATAATTTAATTGTGTTTATTAATTTGCTTATTTCTGTCATAGTAATAGCTTTAGCTTCTCAATATTAATTTAATAAAATAATGCTATAGCTGTGTGGAGTCCCTTCATGTCTTCTTCAGGTAGAAGCCATTCATTGTGTATTTGTGAATGATGATTCATTGCAATTGAATGTGGGGCCAGTAGAGTAAAGGTAAAGGAAGGATTCTTGCTTGGATGGGAATGAAGCCTGGATTAGCTCGGTGGTCTGAGCATTAGCACGGAAAGCTAAAGGTTCGGGGTTCGATTCCCGGTTCAGGCAAAAATTTTTCTCTTTACCATTGATTTACAATAATTTAATTGTGTTTATTAATTTGCTTATTTCTGTCATAGTAATAGCTTTAGCTTCTCAATATTAATTTAATATAGTTACCGTGTTTAATAAAACATGAAATATGAGGTAAGATGTAAAAATGACTCATTAATTTATTAATTTTATTCGTTAAATAGTCCTAAGAAATGCCACTCTTGATTTCCAAATTCTTCAGATAAATTTATATATTAAATTTGGGAATTTTTAACATTATGAGGTTCAATTAATAATAATTAAATGAATCGTTTTTTCTTACCTCATACATCTATGTTTTTTTAAACACAGCACTGCAGTATCGGCAACACTTTGTCGTCATCGTCAGCTGTTTTCACGACTGTCAATTTTTTCTCCTTTTTGCCGGTAATTATCCAGACTGCCATCTGGTGTTCTTTTGGAGGAATTCCTCTTCAAACTGCCATCTGGTGTTATTTTGAATGAATCATTTCCTAAACTGCTATTTGTTGTATTTTTGAAGAACTTTGTAATCAAGCTTGGTTCTTCCAGAATCTCAAAGTTCATAGTTCTAGTATGGTTTTTTTGAATATATATTTTTTCCCAAACTGTTAAATCCAAAGGTTTAGATAGATGTTTTAAAAGTTTTGCTTCTTTTTCAATCCTATGATGCTCTAATAAACTATGTGCTGCTATAGCTGATTTTTCAATTTCTCCATTCTTTATGTTTCTGAAGAAACCAGCTATAGCAGCACATAGTTTATTAGAGCATCATAGGATTGAAAAAGAAGCAAAACTTTTAAAACATCTATCTAAACCTTTGGATTTAACAGTTTGGGAAAAAATATATATTCAAAAAAAACCATACTAGAACTATGAACTTTGAGATTCCGGAAGAACCAAGCTTGATTACAAAGTTCTTCAAAAATACAACAAATAGCAGTTTAGGAAATGATTCATTCAAAATAACACCAGATGGCAGTTTGAAGAGGAATTCCTTCAAAAGAACACCAGATGGTAGTCTGGATAATTACCGGCAAAAAGGAGAAAAAATTGACAGTCATGAAAACAGCTGACGATGACGACAAAGTGTCGCCGATACTGCAGTGCTGTGTTTAAAAAAACATAGATGTATGAGGTAAGAAAAAATCACGATTCATTTAATTATTATTCTTCAGATAAATTGGAAATCACTCGTGGCATTACTTATGAGAATTTATGCATTACTTTTTAGTGGTAAAGCTTCATATTTTCAATATTTTTATTAAAATGGGATTGTATGAGAGAGAAAAATTTCCATTTAAATTGAGATCCTGAAATAGCACAGTGGTTTAGTGTACTTGTGTAAAGACCAAAGACCTTGGGTTAAGATCCCAGTTTAGATGTATATTTTTCTCTTCAAATATTAATTTGTCCTTTAGTGTTAGTGACAAATTTAAAATAAAAGCGTAAAAAATGTATTTATTATTGTTTTGTTTTATAGAAACGGGTCCCATCCCACTGAACGAGTGTGGAATTTGTCGTCAAACAAAGGATCAACATCTCCTTGCCAAGTGTGATACATGTAATCTTTTCTATCACTTGGGTTGTTTGAATCCACCCCTCACTCGGATGCCCAAGAAAACCAAACTCATGGGATGGTTAGTATGAAGTACTACTTTAAAGTTGGGTTGAAAAATCTGTCTCAATCATTCTATATTTTCTCTTCAGTACCTTCACAGTTGCTCAAATATTGAACTTACCTAATAAATAAGGTGAGTATGTTGTTTCTTATCTCATACAAGTTGAATTCTTTTAGGACATGTTTCAATACATATCTCTTTGTGGTAAGATATACACAGGGGGAAAAAAAAAGAGAAATTTAACCATTAGAACTGAGGAACACATTAGAAATGTAAAAAAAAATGGAGAAGTAAAAAAATCTGCAATAGCTGGTCACGTTTGTTCACAAAAAACATAAAATCATAGTGAACACCAAATTATTAAAACTGTTAGAAAATACTAAAGAACTCATCATTTGAGAGAAGTTCTATATCTAGAAGAATAGGAGTAGAATCGTGAATTTTGAAATTTCTAGGGAAAAGGATTGGATTTGCGAGTTCTTTGATTTACCAAAAGAGGGAGTTGGAGTACATTGTTTATTATTTTTTATTTCACTCACCTCATACTTCATAACTCCTAGCAAACCTAGGGTTTCGTCACATCCTTTTTGACATTCTCAATGCTGTGTCACTAAGGATGTGACGAAACCCTGGGTTTGCTAGGAGTTATGAAGTATGAGGTGAGTGAAATAAAAAATAAACAATATTAAAAAATAAATTAAAATATTAAAAAAACCTCATAGTGTTATTTCCTATCTACATAACTTAATAGTTGGAGTACATGTCCAGGGACAATGTTTAATATTCAACATCTGTAGAGCTGAAGATGGTACATGTGTGTATTTGAAAAATGTCCTAAAGAACTCAACTTTTATGAGGTAAGCTGCAATAGGCTCACCTCATTTATAAGAAGGAACTCATAATGTTACTTCTTGTTGTAATTCTGTAATTGTACTTACTTGCATAATGGACATCCCTGCAGTAATGGAAGCACCTCCTTTTACCTCTGAAATTAAAAAAAAAAGGATAAAAGCAGGATACAGACTGCGGAAATGCTTTTTTACGTAATGTGAAAGGATGCACAAGAACGGATAGAATAAGGAATGAAACTATACGTGAAGAATTAAATATATATAAAATTGAAGATAAAATCAGCGAAAATAATAAGAAATGGACAGAACACTTAATGAGAATGAACAACGAAAGAATACCAAAAAGAACCTTCCTGTATAATCCCAGAGGAACAAGAGATGTTGGCCGACCACGCAGAAGATGGACTCCACTTTTAACTTCGCCGGAACAGGCTGCATAGCCTAAACCTTGTAGTAGAAGAAGAAGATTAAAAAAAAATTCTGCACTTGATGGATAAATCTTATTTTCAACAAAAATTGTCTTAATTATTTGTATTTCAATATTAAAATTGGATTGATGTTTTAATTTAAACTCACATTTTTAAATAGCAATGCATAAAAATTCAAATCATGATAGTTCTTCCTAATGTATGAAATATACTATTACTCAATTACGGATATCTGTTTGCACCCTACTCTATGTACCATTTAGATAGATTCAAATAAGTCTAACTTTTAGGAATTCAACCAGGATACTATACCAAGGAATTCAATGGCAGAGACTCAATAAATTGATAGAAATTATTTAAATTTGTGCCAAATTACAGAACGGTATATAATAATAACCATTTGGTTTTTTGAGGTTATATTTAGTTTAACATGTTCCAGTCCTGGACAAATTTATTTTCTGAAAAGAAAAATTAATGTTGGAACAGGTAGTTGAATCCTAGACCTCCAACTCTGTATGTCAGCGTGCAGTCCAGTACACCATTCGAGTCACGTTTCTTTTCACATATACAATCCTCTTATGTCCGAAGGCAGATAGCTAGTGCTATTAACAATGCTATCAGATGACTTCTGTTCGAAGTGTTTTAATCAAGAGTTTCATTACTTTTTAGCGGTAAAGTTTAATATTTTGATGTTATTATAGTTTGTTAAACTAAATATAACTTCAGAATATTTTATTCAAAGTATTTTTAATGAGAATTTTCATTACTTTTTAGTGGCAAAGCTAAATATTATGATGTTACTACAGTTTATTAAACTAAAAATAACGTCAAAATATTAAGCTTTACTACTTAAAAATAATGAAAATTCTCGTTTAAAATACTTCAAATAGAAGTTGGCTGATGGCGCTGTTAATAGCTCTATGTATTTGCTTCGGACATAAGAGAGTTGTACATGTGGATAGAAATGATAACATTTGTATCATGTCTCGAATGGTGTAATGGTCTGTATGCTGATGTATGGGAGTCAGAGGTCTGGGGTTTAATTCCTGGTTCAGACATTAATTTTTCTTTTCAAAAAACCATATGGTTATTCATTAATTGTCAAACACATTTAAATAAATCAGTTGCATATAACATCATAATTAATTACACTATTATGAAAATTGAGTTTTGTCAAATTTAAAAGTAAAAACAATTAAAATTCATCGGAGAATTTTTTTAAAAATAACTCACCTCATAGAATTCATGTTTTCCATGATACTGCAGTTGCAAACACAATTGTGTTCATCGTCAGCCATAACTCCGACTGATGAAATTCTTCTGCCATCAACTGTTCTCTTGTCACCATCTTCAGCGCTGCCACCTATGGTTGAATTTATGAACTTCGAAATCAAATTTATTTCGTTAGGAATATCAAAATTCGTTGATCTTTATGGTGAAAATAGAACAGTTGACGACTAAAGAATTTCATCAGTCGGAGTTATGGCTGAGAATGAACACAATCGTGTTTGAAACCATGGTATTATGGAAAGCATGTATTCTATGAGGTGAGTTGCTTAAAACAATGTTCTCTGATGAATTTCAATGATTATACTTCATAATGTTTACTTTCCCAACATTAATTTAATATTTAAAAAAAAATTACTTAAAAGTATCATATTGCAGGCAATGTTCAGAATGTGACAAGGAATCTTCAGGTTCAGAGATTGAATGTGTTGACACTGAAGCCCCTCGTCGTCTGCGGCATAATAAGGAGGCAGAGAAACTTCCTCCAGGACCTCTTACTCCCAAGGTACCATATTCACATTAAATTTTATGTAGTTCACAGAACATAAATAAACTAGGAAATATAAAATTGTACTGTTAACAGGCTATAGATGATCATGGGGGATATGGATGCAAAGATCCACATATTCTAAATCCATCCATAGTAATTCTGCCTGAAGGCAGGTCCTTCACTGCAATCATAGCATTTTCATGCTATGCTTGCAGCTTTACTAGGGAATTGTGTAGGTGTGGTAGCTTCCCGTTGCTTTCCACACCGGTGAAGGATGAAGATGATAATGATAAGGATGATGATGATGGCCATATGATTTTCGGGGACCATTTGGGCCTTAAAGTTTTCCTCACATTTGATTCTAAATCATTGGTATAAAATATTAAAATAAGTAATTAATGTTTTATTTTAGGAAGTAATATTTTGAGGTTCTTTTAATTAAGTTTTTTTTGAGTCTGTACTATCTTACCTCAATTTAATGTTGATTTGTTCTTGAACATGTTTCGATTAGTCTTCTAATCATCCTCAGCTTGGCCAGACTTTGAGTCATAATGTCGGTTGAAAATGGGAGGGATGTTTCCTCTTGAAAACTGCAGTGTTTAAGAAAACATAAACTATGAGGTAAGATATAAAAAATTACTCATTCATTCATGAATTGAGAACCATTATTTTCCATATTTAACTTATGAATAAATTAGTGTTGGGCTTTTTGATGTTACCAGTTTCTTTTAATTCCATGTGAATGTGGGTATAACTACTGTCCAATACACCAGTATGTTCTGCAGTTAATTTAACTGTATCGTTTACTACAGTACCAGGATTATGATCCATAAATTTACTAAATACATTTAACACCTTAATGATGGACAAATTATATTTGAAAAAAAAATATATGCCTAGACTGGGGTTTGAACCCAGGACCTTTAACACTCTATGTCAATGCTCTTCCATGTTAGCTACCTAGATGGAAGAGCATTGACATAGAGAGTCAAAGGTCCTGGGTTCAAACCCCAGTCTAGGCGTATATTTTTCTTTTCAAATATAAATTGTCCATCATTAAGATGTTTAAAAACGAATAATATTAACATTTAACACCATTTGTTTTTCACCACCCTTTAACAGTTTCCCTTTAGGGTGCTTTTTATAAATTTGATCACACTTTTATCACCAAGTTAATATAAACTATGCGACAGCTGCCATATTTGTAACTGACATTCAACTTCTCCTCAAGAATCAATCAGTTTCAAACAAATGCAAATTTTTAGTTACTCTCCCACCTTTGAAGAAACATATTGGTGTACAGTGTATTCTATCTATCTATCTTCGGGTTTTCACAGCTGCTGCCGTCTTCCCGTGCCAAACCTCCAAAGCCTACAGTCTTGGGCATCTTCGATGCTTAGCCCTCTAGCTTGCATTACTGTCTTCATGTTTTCCTTCCACGTTAACTTTGGTCTCCCTCTTTTCTTCATTCTGTTTGGATGCCATTCATATAGTTGCTTCGGCCATCGCTCATCTTCCATTCTTAAAACATGTCCTAAGCACTTTAATTCCTTCTCCTCAATTCTTTCAATTATGCTTTCTTCTGCTTCCATTATGTTTCTAATTTCCTTATTTGTGACATGTTCTAATTTAGACTTTCTGGCACTTCTGCGTAAATAATCCATTTCTAGAGCTATTAGTCTATTCTTGTAGTACTTATTGATTGTCCATACCTCACTTCTATACATTGCAACAGATTCCACCAATGTTGTACCAATATATTTTTTTATGTCTTTTCAAATATGCTTATCCCACCATATGGAATTTAACGATGATATTATTTTGCTACTCAATTCAATTCTATGTTTTATGTTTTCTTTGCCTATACCTTCAATGTACAGTGTATTCTGTATAACTATAGTTAACACAAATAGCTTCAAATACATAATATATATCAATTGATTACATTACCTATTTTCTTGCTTCTATTGAACTGTGCTTTGGTCATGAATGAATCGCAGGAACTGCAGCAGTCACATGGTTCGGGGATTTTCTGTTCATTTGTTCTCCTCAAGTGTGTTCCTTAGGCTGGACATAGTATAGGATAATATTTAATTTTAGGAAGTTATATTTTGAGGTTATTTTAATTATATTATTTTTGGTCTGGACATCTTACCTCAATATTAATGTTGATTTGTTCTTGGACATGTTTCAAAACAATTCTCTGTTTTATCTTCAGCTTTCCCAGACTGGTTTTATTTATGTTGCATTATGTTGCACCACCTGGATGTCGATGTCAGCTCCATCCTGTGGTTGGCCAAAGAACCTCCAAACAAGGTCACCCTCCATGGAATATCAAAATTCATAACTCTGTTTCTGTTCTTCTGAATATAAATTTTTTCCCAAATAGTCAGCTCGTTTGTATTTTCTAACTGTTTTAATAATTTAGTGTCTGAATTAATATTATGTTTTTCAGACCAAACATGAGCAGCAACTGCAGATTTTTCAATTTCTCCATTTTAATATTTCTTATGTGTTCTTTGGTTCTAATTTTTAGGTTCTCTTTTTGTTTTCCCTATATATATCTTTTCACAACCCATGCATTCAATTTGATATATTCCTGACTTTTTATTTTTATCAGTTTTTTCATTTTTGTTGGTTTTTATTAGTTTATTTAAACTGTAGTTATTTTTTGGTGCTAATTTAATATTAAACTTCTCAAATATATTTGAAATTTATTATGTACCCAGGGGTGATATGTGAATTTCCTATATTTTTTCATAGGTGGTTCTTCTTTTTCAAGATTACTTCTGTTTATCATTTTTTGTGTTTTTTATACTTTTCTATCCTTTTATGTACCATTTTTTCATCAAACCCATTTCTCTTGCTACTTTGATTATGTGTTTTTTCTCATGTTTGAAATCTTCTTCGTTTAAGGGTAAGTTTACCAATCTATGAGTTAAACTATTAAATGCTGCTAATTTATGTCCAATTGGATTGAACCCTGTTGATTTTATAAAATTTTCCGTATGAGTTTCTTTTCTATGAATCCTGAATTCAATTTTTCTTTTTTCTTTCGTTCTGACCAATTTAAGATCCAAAAAAGGTATTTGTTTATTGTCTTCTATTTCTTTGGTGAATTTAATGTTTGTACTCTGTAAATTTAATAGTTTTAGGGAATCTTCTACATGTTTTTCTTTAACAATACAAATTATATCATCAACATATCTACTCCAAAATTTAAACATTGTGGGATGTGCTTTAGTGATTTTACATTCAAAATCGCTCATAAATAAATTTGCCAGGAAGGGTGATAATGGGTTTCCCATTGAGAGCCCTGATTTTTGTCTATAGAAACTCCCATTGAATGTAAAAAACATTTGATCAATGCATAACGCAGTTAATTTCAATAATCTTCTTTGATCTCTCTGTCTATGTTGTTTTTTCTTAACCAATTGTTCAATATCTCCAAAGTTTTTTGTTTCGGTACATTTGTGAATAGTGAAACTACATCAAACGAAACAACCTATCTGTGGGTTCAATTTCCACTTTTTCTAATTTGTTAACTAATTCCAATGAATTTTCAATCTGCAGACTTTCAAAATTATTAATTCTTTTAAATTGATTATTCAGCCATTTCGAAATTTTGTAGGTTGGTGATCCAATATTGTTAATTATTGGCCTCATTTTGTTTCCCGGTTTGTGAATTTTTGGAAGTCCATGTATATTAGGGTTTCTTGGGTTGCTTACTTTTAATTGAAATTTTTCTTTCTTGGATAGAATTTTAACATTTTTAAAACAGTTTTCCACTTTTTTTATGGTTTTTGGTAGGGGGTCATTCTTAATTTTTTCATACTCTTTTTCTTTCAAAAGTTCTTCCATTCTATTTTGATAATCTTCTTTGTCCAAATTATAATTCTGGACAAAGAAGATTATCAAAATAGAATGGAAGAACTTTTGAAAGAAAAAGAGTATGAAAAAATTAAGAATGACCCCCTACCAAAAACCATAAAAAAGTGGAAAAGAAAACTGTTTTAAAAATGTTAAAATTCTATCCAAGAAAGAAAAATTTCAATTAAAAGTAAGCAACCCAAGAAACCCTAATATACATGGACTTCCAAAAATTCACAACCGGGAAACAAAATGAGGCCAATAATTAACAATATTGGATCACCAACCTACAAAATTTCGAAATGGCTGAATAATCAATTTAAAAGAATTAATAATTTTGAAAGTCTGCAGATTGAAAATTCATTGGAATTAGTTAACAAATTAGAAAAAGTGGAAATTGAACCCACAGATAGGTTGGTTTCGTTTGATGTAGTTTCACTATTCACAAATGTACCGAAACAAAAAACTTTGGAGAATATTGAACAATTGGTTAAGAAAAAACAACATAGACAGAGAGATCAAAGAAGATTATTTGAAATTAACTGCGTTATGCATTGATCAAATGTTTTTTACATTCAATGGGAGTTTCTATAGACAAAAATCAGGGCTCTCAATGGGAAACCCATTATCACCCTTCCTGGCAAATTTATTTATGAGCGATTTTGAATGTAAAATCACTAAAGCACATCCCACAATGTTTAATTTTGGAGTAGATATGTTGATGATATAATTTGTATTGTTAAAGAAAAACATGTAGAAGATTCCCTAAAACTATTAAATTTACAGAGTACAAACATTAAATTCACCAAAGAAATAGAAGACAATAAACAAATACCTTTTTTGGATCTTAAATTGGTCAGAAACGAAGAAAAAAGAAAAATTGAATTCAGGATTCATAGAAAGAAACTCATACGGAAAATTTTATAAAATCAACAGGGTTCAATCCAATTGGACATAAATTAGCAGCATTTAATAGTTTAACTCATAGATTGGTAAACTTACCCTTAAACGAAGAAGAATTTCAAACATGAGAAAAAACACATAATCAAAGTAGCAAGAGAAAATGGGTTTGATGAAAAAATGGTACATAAAGGATAGAAAAGTATAAAAAACAAAAAATGATAAACAGAAGTAATCTTGAAAAAGAAGAACCACCTATGAAAAAATATAGGAAATTCACATATCACCCCTGGGTACATAATAAATTTCAAAATATATTTGAGAAGTTTAATATTAAATTAGCACCAAAAATAACTACAGTTTAAATAAACTAATAAAAACCAACAAAAATGAAAAAACTGATAAAAATAAAAAGTCAGGAATATATCAAATTGAATGCATGGGTTGTGAAAAGATATATATAGGGAAAACAAAAAGAAACCTAAAAATTAGAACCAAAGAACACATAAGAAATATTAAAAATGGAGAAATTGAAAAATCTGCAGTTGCTGCTCATGTTTGGTCTGAAAAACATAATATTAATTCAGACACTAAATTATTAAAACAGTTAGAAAATACAAACGAGCTGACTATTTGGGAAAAAATTTATATTCAGAAGAACAGAAACAGAGTTATGAATTTTGATATTCCGATGGAGGGTGACCTTGTTTGGAGGTTCTTTGGCCAACCACAGGATGGAGCTGACATCGACATCCAGGTGGTGCAACATAATGCAACATAAATAAAACCAGTCTGGGAAAGCTGAAGATAAAACAGAGAATTGTTTTGAAACATGTCCAAGAACAAATCAACATTAATATTGAGGTAAGATGTCCAGACCAAAAATAATATAATAGTATAGGATAGTTGAACAATCAGCAAGTGAATCAGATTTTTACACCTAACCTTGTATTTTGTTACCTCTCCAGGACTAGTTTTGAGGAACTTGCCTTATCAGGGGATGCCTCAGATACCATTCTTGGTTTTCTCTTGCACTTCTCATATATATTTTGGCAATTTACATATTTTACGTTCTGTATAAAAATGTAAGAATCAAATGCTTTCTATCTCAGATTCTGATAAATACAAATTTATGATTATCTACAGGTTACTATAAAACCAATAGAACCACAACCTATTGGGCCACCAAGACCTTCATTCACAATCCGAGGACCTGGCTCATCTGCTGTGACAGTTACTTCACCTGGTATAGTGAACTCTAACTCTGTGTCTACTGGCAACTCAGTGGAGCATCAGTCACAGAGACAAGGCAAGAAACGACGCAGGGAGAAGCACCATCGCTACTCACCTGACTCCCAGGGCGTGAGCCCCAGCAAGGAACATAAGCGTAAACGTAAGAGGAAGAGTCTCGACATGGAGAATCCGAACCAAGAGACACCTAGAATTAAAATAAAGGTAATACAATACAGTATTTTAATTTATAACCTTGTGCATTTGTATACCGTATTGACACATGTATAGGCTGCACTTTTTTACCTAAAATTAATTACCAAAATTAGGATGTGGCTTATATATGAATTAACTAGATAACTGGTACATAACAGGAAGTTTCTGTGCTATTAATGTATGCTGCCGAATTACAAGGTCGTGACGTGTCATAAATCTCCTTGCCCAGCCATACTTGCCTTAAATTCATTGCATGGGATTTCTATATTCTTGGTTGGCTATTCTAAGGTCTTCGAATTTTATCATTTCGACAGATACAGAAAATCCATCTGCCCTTGTTTTCCCGTACATAATCCAGGAGAACTCTTTCTAACTGTGGATATTTCGCTTTCTTTCCGTGGAAAGATTGTCAATGTTGTTGTTGCGATAAGAGTCGCTCTCTCTGTCGGTAATAGCAGACACCTGCCGTTGTTATTACGCTAATGATGTAGTTCATCTGACTTCCGCTAGTAGGCACCTGAATACAGTAACGCTGAATTGTGTTGGTAGCATTTTTGTTGTATACTGTTGCCAACTCTCTGCGTATTGCTCAGGTCTGTAGATGACTACAACACTCTCTCTCAGTGTGGTGTTAGGCTATCGCCGTGTGTGTTGGGCGCTCTCATCAGGGACGATAGTCCTTACGAAGTAATTGTATATAGAGATTCGTGGGAGATGGATCTTCCCCAGCTTACAACTGGCTATTGAAGAATCCTCCATCTTCACCTTTGGTTTATTGCCATCGAAGGTGATAATTGAACGTTGTGAGTTTTGAAATTCTTCAAACTTATGTAGTTATTGAGGACCACGTGCTGCCTGTTCCAAAGTTAATACACTTCGAGACCCCTCTAGTCCTAGGAACGGACTTCGATTCAAACATTTGATCCTGTTTTAATTGTATCTACGTAGTAAGTTAGCGCAAAAATAAGCTTGACTTTTCACCAATACATGTGTTGTAATAACTAAATTTACCTTTATAAAAATCCAGCACCCCAGAAGAATATTAGGAAAGGGATTCAAAATTGGACCGTGTTGGCATGCAACAGTTGTGATGTGTTTTCAAGTGCATGTTTTGTTTGGATCCACCATCGCACATTTTTTCGCCCACATCAAACTTTCTTCCTGCTGTCCTATTTCTGTGTTCTGCTGCATAGCGCACCCACTTGTAGCTTGAATTAGGAGGTATAACTTGCTCTGCACCAACCCATGTTTACAAACAGTGAACAGGAATGACAATGAATACTGTACCTGCCAACTGACCGTCCCTTTTACCCTTGTGTTAATGACCGAGCCGCAGCTTGAATGTACTGTTACATAGCCAGCAAAAGAAGCTTTGGAATTTACAAAATTGCCATATTTAAAAATGGTGTAGGCCTACTTCTGTCTTTTGCACTGCTTCTTAACAAAAAATATAAGACAAAATACTTTTTCCCCAATTTATCGCAAAACTTGGATGTGGCCTATACACGCATAAATATGGTAATATGAAGTGATAAGTTAACTGTGATGGTATAAGGTAGTGAATCCACTTCCAGTCCTAACATTCTCAGATTTTATCCTAATCAAAATGCATTGCTAATATATTTCTGCATTGACTATACGTCTCTCACTATCCAGTTCCATGTTCTTTTCTGTTCCTCTAAATTGAATATATACAAAACTATTAAATTAATATTGAGAAGCTAAAGCTATTACTATGATAGAAATAAGTAAATCAATGAACACAATTAAATTATTGTAAATCAATGATAAAGAGAAAAATTTCTGCTTGAACCGGGAATCGAACCCCGAACCTTTAGCTTTCCATGCTAATGCTCAGACCACTGAGCCTGGATTAGCTCAGTGGTCTGAGCATTAGCACAGAAAGCTAAAGGTTCGGGGTCGATTCCCGGTTCAGGCAGAAATTTTTCTCTTTACCATTGATATACAAAACTGTTATTCTCCCTGTTATATTACATGGATACAAACCAAGTATTCTTATTTTAAGGGAAGAGAAAAGATTAAGAACATTTGAGAATAAAGTTCTTAGAAAAATTTTTAGACCAAAGAGAGATGAACAGACATACGAATGGAGAAGACTACTACATGATCTTTATGAGAAACCAGATGTAAGATGAGTTAAATCTTGTAGACTTTGATGGACAAGACGTGTATCATAAATGGAGAATGAAAGAGGGACATGGAAACTCCTAGTAGGTAAACCAGAGGGAACCAAAGAGAGATGAACATACATGCAAATGGAGAAGACTACTGCATGATCTTTATAAGAAACCAGATATAAGATGAGTTAGGTCTCATAAACTTCAATATAGCATTAACCACAATTTGAGTGAAGTAAATTATGTAGGGGATAATTGGAAAACATTAGCTCAGGATAGAGATGTATGGAGAGCTTATGTCCATGCGTTTGATAGTGCCAGTGAGTTAGTTGTTGTTCTCATGCCACCCATTGCACATTCTGTGCTTCAGGTCTGCACTGTGTACGGATAGACAGCGTAAAAGTTAATAGAGCTAAATTTTTATGACTCACCTTTCCATTTCTTGGAGACTAGTTTCAAGGTACTACTTTTGTATCATTATCAATTCCATCTAATTGTTGAATTGGCGGTTGGCAATCCTGTAGGTTGCTTTCTTTTCCCTCTAATGGCTGACTTATGAACTTCAAATTAAATCTTTTTCCCTGGAAGTTTGGAAGTTCATCGGTCAGCCAACAGAGGGAGCAGAAAGTAACCTACAGGATTGCCAACTGCCAGTTCAACAGTTAGATGGAATTGATAATGATACGAAAGTAGTGTATTGAAATTGGTCTTCAAGAAATCTACAACTCTGAGGTAAGTTATAAAAACCTGGTTGGTTGGTTGATAGCTAATGTCGAGCACTTGACAATGAAATCATTCGCTCTCTTGAACTCCAGGAAGGCTGGTCTCTTCTAGAAATGCTGGACAATGGAGGATATTTCATTCCATATCTTTATTTAAATTGCAAAAAAAAAGAACATTTTAGTGGTGAAATTAAATGTTTCTTACCACTCCTCATATAAATTTTCTAAGTTGATCGCGATTTCGAGACTATAACTGTCTCATCCTCAGAACTTTGTTGGCGACCACAAAGTTCTGATGATGAGACAGTTATAGTCTCGAAATCGCGATCAACTTAGAAAATTTATATGAGGAGAGGTAAGAAACATTTAATTTCACCATAAATTAAACCTCATAGTGATTAATTCCTATAAAAGTAAACATTTTAGTGATTTTGCTATGCCAAATCTTATAGGTGTTTGTTTACAGTCGTGCCCTGTTAGTGGTCTGAATGTTGCCACTGCAGATTTACTTTGCAATGTAGTAATATTGAAAGTTTGTAAATTTTCCCATTCTTTTCCATTTGTTTTGGTAATGTATTCTTCCCTACATTTATTGATATATTCAGTTGATATGATTCTTTTCATAGAGTGAAAGAAAACTGAAGTAGCAGTTGGGTTGCAGATAATTTGTCGAAAAAATCTATTTATCTAATATTTAATTTTAGGAAGTTATATTTTGAGGTTATTTTAATTATATTATTTTTGGTCTGGACATCTTACCTCAATATTAATGTTGATTTGTTCTTGGACATGTTTCAAAACAATTCTCTGTTTTATCTTCAGCTTTCCCAGACTGGTTTTATTTATGTTGCATTATGTTGCACCACCTGGATGTCGATGTCAGCTCCATCCTGTGGTTGGCCAACCACAGGATGGAGCTGACATCGACATCCAGGTGGTGCAACATAATGCAACATAAATAAAACCAGTCTGGGAAAGCTGAAGATAAAACAGAGAATTGTTTTGAAACATGTCCAAGAACAAATCAACATTAATATTGAGGTAAGATGTCCAGACCAAAAATAATATAATCTATTTATCTATTAATTAAAATAAACCTCATAGTGTCACATCCTTTAAATATTGATGAAAAAAAGTGTAAGTGTCCATTTTCAATTAAAAACTATTTTGATGACCACCATTGCATAGGTGTTGAGGATGGAAACAAGTGCATGTGAGCATGTTTTTGAGATTGTGTAGTGTTTTTTGTGTGAGAGAAAATATGATTAAAGAGAAGGGAGAAAGTGAAAGCAGGTGTCAGCACATAGCCTTTCCTGTCAAGAAGTACCAAGGGACTGCTAAGGCTTAATTTCCCCACCAATAGATGAATCAGTATCAACAGTATCACAACCTTCTTAATATGTACTACAAAGAGATTTGGAACTTAATCCAGGCATGAGCAGAATCTATCATTTAATGATTGTATCTATCACTCCTAGCCTGAAAATTGAAAATTTCATCCAATTCTGCCAAGAATTTTACCCAGGCCCACTAATCAGGGGGGGTAGGCATGCTACAACCTGAGGTAGTGTAGTGGACTCACCATTGGTAGTTATTTTGAGGTCATTAAAAGGAGACAGACTTCATACCTTATTTCATATCTTGTTGATTCTTGTGGACCAATTTCAGAAGTTAAACTGCTTCCATTGTTATCAAGCATCCTACAGTTGAATTGATGGTTGGTGATCATGTAGGTTGATTCTCCTTCCCTCGTTTGGTTGACTGATGAACTTCATACCAAATCTTTAACCCTGGGAACTTCAAAATTCATTATTTTATCCTTGTATTTTTTTATGTAGGTATTCTTCTGTTGGCCACAGTCGATTCGTGGTTATATTCCTTGCCTCTGATCTCAAGGGTCGCTAGTTTAAATCCAGCTGGGGTCAATGGATTTTTTAGGATGGAAAAATTCAAGGAAAAAGTCCTCTGGGAGGGACTTTGAGCCATGGATCCCAAGCCTGAAGATTTTCAGGTTCGTGAAAGATCCTTAAGCCTGAATAAAGAGTCCTTTAAGCAAAATTTATCCACGTCCTTCATCCTAGTAATACCTTAGGTGCATACTAGATTTCTCATTGGGTCGGTTTGTTGATTGCATGCCATCTACAACATCTTTAGGGAAAAAGAGTAACTAATTAAATATATGTAAGAAATAACACTATGAGGTTTATTTTAATTATATTTGTGTTTTTGACTCACCTCATATTTCTTGATGCAGACCTAGGTTTCGTCGCTAAACTTTGCGACATTCTCGAGTTGTGTGGCATTGAGAATGTCACAAAGTTTAGTGACGAAACCTAGGTCTGCATAAAAATCAAGAAATATGAGGCGAGTCAAAAACACAACTCAAATATAATTAAATATAATTAAGAGTAACTAAATTAACTTGACCTAGTAACTCCTAACAAAGGAGAGGCTAAGGCCCAACATTGGGCTGTTACTCTATTGTAAATATTGAGAGATCTTCTCCCAGATTACGAGTACTTTGGATTTATCTACTTGTTTAAGTAATTTTGCCTTTCCTTCAATTCTGTCTCTTATTTGAAGAGAGAAATTATATGCTCAGACTGGGACTCAAACCCAGGACCTTTGACTTTCCAAGCCAATGCTCTACTGACTGAGCTATCTGGGCGAGTTCCAATCTAAATGCAAATTTTTCTTCTATATACGTTGTCCCAGGCCAGTGCTCTACCGACAGCTATCTGGGTGAGTTCCAATCTAATAGCAAATTTTTTCTCTTATATATGCTGTCATCGAACATATAGAGCATTGGTCTGGAAAGCCAAAGGTCCTGGGTTTGAGTCCCTGTCTGAGCGTATAATTTTTTTCTTCAAATATGATTTATCCATCATTGAAATGTATGAAATTCTTTTTTTTTATATATATTTATATCTTTTATATTTAAAGAAATTTGAAATTGTGTGTGGTGAGTCGTTAAAAATATGTTCTCCACTCACTATTATTAATTAAATTCTGTGTCTTTGTGACTTTTTTACACCTAAATGTGTGTATTCACTGTAATGAACTAATGATGATAGCTTCATTTTCCAAATTTAGATCCTTTGAATTCAATTTGTCTTTTTGAAAATATAATTAAAAATGGGTTTACATTGTATAATTTTAGATTAAACCAATTCCAATGCCAGTCGGAGAAGGTATTTCTTCGTCTGGTCCACAGATGTTTGTTGCAACATCAAGTACAGAAACTGTGTCAACACCTTCCCCCGTGATGGCAAGAACACCTCGTAGTACCAGTAGCAGGCTGTCGTCCGGCTCCAAGAAACCCAAGGATTCAGATGTTATGACCAAGTGTGATGTTTGTAATGGACCTGGCTCCAATGATAACCTTGTCAGGTAAAACATTGGTTTTATATCTGTAAATTCCTTTGGTGCAACCAACATCTTCTCTGTACTCTTATAGTGGAGGTTCATTTTTAAAAGTGAATACTAGTAAATACTATAAATATATTAAGTTATGTAGATAGGAAATAACACTAAGAGGTTTTTTAATATTGTTTATTTTTTATTTCACTCACCTCATACTTCATAACTCCTAGCATACCCAGGGTTTCGTCACATCCTTTGTGACATTCTCAATGCTGTGTCACGTTCACAACTGACGTCCGGCTGCCTTCTATCCTGCAGACTGACCTCCGCACCATCTGATGGCTGACCGACGAACTTCCAAATCAGCCCTCTCTCCTTATAACCGGGTATTTCAAAATTCATAGTTGTATTTTCATTCTTGCATATGTAAATTTTTTTCCCAAATTGTGAGTTCCTTCGGTTTTTCCAATTGTTTAAGTAATTTTGTTTTGGTTTCTATTCTCTAATGGAGAAACCGAAAAATCTGCAATAGCTGCACATGCCTGGTCAGAAAAACATAGAATAGAAACCAAAACAAAATTACTTAAACAATTGGGAAAACCGAAGGAACTCACAATTTGGGAAATTTACATATGCAAGAATGAAAATACAACTATGAATTTTGAAATACCCGGTTATAAGGAGAGAGGACTGATTTGGAAGTTCGTCAGTCAGCCATCAGATGGCGCAGAGGTCAGTCTGCAGGATAGAAGGCAGCCGGACGTCAGTTGTGAATGTGACACAGCATTGAGAATGTCACAAAGGATGTGACGAAACCCTGGGTATGCTAGGAGTTATGAAGTATGAGGTGAGTGAAATAAAAAAATAAACAATACTATAAATATAGTATGAAATCATAATTTAATTATGGAAAATAACATTATGAGGTTTTCAAGTTAATAATTAATAAATATTGAGTTGTGAAATCTTCCCTCCTAACTCTGTGATCTTTAAGAATGAAACTTCAGTTTCAAGATACTCCTTCTCATCTTCAACCATAAAGTCGTAAAGATGGCTGAAGATGGGAGGGATGCCTCTTGAAACTGCAGTTCTGGGTTTGAAGATCACGGGAGTTATGACGTGAGATTCCATGACTCACTATTTATTAGTTATTAATAGCATAATTGAGTTTGTATTTTTTAACATTCTTACCTCATATGATTGTTTAGTTGGACATATGTTTCAAGGCTGTTGCCCCATCGTTAGCATTGCACAAACTGATTTTTTTTTCTTTTCTTCAAGTTGTCAGCCCTGGATCTGTGTTCCAAGAACTTTGTAATGAAGCTCCTTTCTCATGTCCAACCTAAACAATCATATGAGGTAAGAATGTTAAAAAAAATACAAACTCAGTCATTAAATTAAACCTCATAATGTTACTTCCTAATGATTTAAAAATATTAATAGCATATTTATTCACATAGTGGACACCCTCACATAATGTTTGCACCTCCATTTTTATTATTTTAAAATTAAAATATATATTTAGATCCCGACTCAAGCATTCATTTTTCTATTCTTATCATATATATATATATATATCATCATCATCATATGCCTTTCAAGTATTAGGCCCAGTGGCCTGTTACGGTCTCCTGCCATCTCTGAAAAGATCGACCCACAGATCTTCTGCCTCGAGGAATGTAGTGAAGAATTTGTTTTGGTATTCTGTGACGAACCATGCGCTGAATATGGGCTAGCCAATTGTTTCTATATTCTTGGAGGTATTCAGATATAGGTACGATGTTTAACTCTCTGGCTATTGTTGAATTTCTTTGGTGGTCTAGAAGGCTATAACCTGCAGTTCGTCGCAGAAATTTCATCTCCGTGGCTGTAATATGACGGTCATCCTGAGTTTTGATGGTCCAAGCTTCACTGCCATAACAGATTATGGGTCTAGCGAGAACTTTATAGATTTTCATTCTTATGTGTCTCTGCACTTTTGATGGTTTAAAAACTTGTTGATAATTCTTAAAGCTTTATTATAGTTTTGTATTTTAAAGGATATATCACATTCCTCATTATAAGTTAGATTATATCCTAAGTATTTAAATGAATTTACTTGCTCTAATATTGAATTCTGAATACAAATTTTACTTCTTACTGGGAATTTCCCTTGATAGGCCATAACTTTAGATTTTGTTGTTGATATTTCCATGTTAAATTGTTGGGCTATTATATTAAGATGATGAGTGGAATATTGTAATTCATCTTCATTATTGCTGAAAAGAGCCTGATCATCTGCATATAAGGGTGTGTCTAAAATTGTGTGTCTTGAGAGAGGAATATTACCATGAACTGTCAATCTCCAGTGTCTGATGATAGCATTAATGTATACATTAAATAGAAGTGGTGATAGAGGGCATCCTTGTCTGACTCCGCAATTTATATGTTGCTAATCTGACAATTCTGTTCCTATTTGTACTGCTATGATGTTATTTTTATACAGATTAAAAATTGTTTGGAGATATATATATATATATATATATCATCGCTTAAGAAACAATACCGCATAACTGACACTTTTGGTGAAATTGACATTTTTATACTGTTAGCATCATGGAAGAAGTGTGCTCAGTTCTAACATAGATTGGGATGAAATTTTGTACCATGACCTTGCTAAACTTATAGATACAATGGTTTCAATGTATAGGTACTAAGGGGAAAAGTAAACAGTTTTTTGTTTCTCGTGTAAAATGTTCATTTTGTTAGTTATGCGGTATTGTTTCTTAAACGACGATATATTCTTCATAATGGATACATCTTTTTAACAAACATTGTCTCAGTTATAACATATATTAAAACTGTAAATTAAATGTACTATAGTCCATGAGGGCTTACTTGTCTGGAATATTTTAGAAAGAGAAAGAGAGTACTCACCATCTTCTTTCTCACTCATACACATATCTCTTCACGGTGACAGCGGTAGGGCAGACACTCCCTGTAGTGAACATAGATCAGTGGTGGCATTCCCTTCTTTCAAAGATTCTTCCTGGCAAGTTTCTATGTCTTCATTTTCATTTTTGTCGTCGGTATCGTCTAAATTTATTTCAAACCGATCACTAATTTCGTCCATTAAACCGTCTGCCTGCCAATATGACTCTTCAATCTTTTCAGTGTGTTCACACGCTCTTCTCCAATTTTCTGTAGTCACTTTTAACAGAGCACTCTGAACCAGTCGCCACTGACAAAAATTACCTGATACAAAAGTGACTGGACGGAAGTGGGGGGGTGGAGTTTTTCTAGCATTCCTAAGTAATTTACAAGGGTTAGCCCATTGTGTTTTGCGAAGGGTGGAAGAACAGTTCTCTAGACAAGGATAGCAGAAATCATGCCAACTAGTCCTCTTCCACTATATCTTCAAATTCAAGTTTTTTAAACAACATTATGTGAAAATTATAATCATGCTAGATTCTTTCTAATGCACAAAATACACTGGCTTTCTGTGATTAATAATAATGTATATCTTGCTGTATGTTGATACTTGCTATCAATAGTAGACTTTGATTGCACGAGATTATCAATATATCATTTGTATATCCCACTCAATTTGTGAATGTTTCTTTCAATTGTACTTACTATTGGCAGCTTTATCGTAAGATATGGACTATTCACCAGCCGAAAGTGCTTTAGCAAATATGGCTGCCAATGCAGAAGAAATTTGTAAAATTAATTGAATGTACCGCTGCTTCACTGGAAGCACCAAATTCAGTTTCTTCAATTAGTAGCTGGTAATAATATGATGGGTGATAAATGATTATGAAGCACCAGGAGAGTTTTTAAACCTAAACTTAAACTAAATTCCAGACCATGGATGACCACAAGAAAAACTTTTTATAGTCTATTTGGGAATCAAACTTGGGACCACATGAACTATACTCAAAAGCTCTGACCACAAGATCACGAGGGTCATGTGAATGTATTTCTAGATACTGTATCTTATTTTAAGATCCTAGATGTATAAAGAGATATAACTCAGTTATGGAGATTACCTTTTTACATGCCATAAAAATGAAGTAAAAGTTTTTCCTTATGATCCAAAAACCAGACTGATTGAACTATAACTTCATGGCGCGACAGGTCTGAAAAGTCCTTGGCTTACCAGCTGATTGAACTTTGTGAAAAAAAAGTGTCATTTAAATGAATAAATATGGAAAATTGCAAAAAAACTATAAATTTATTTCTTTTCTTGACAGGTGTGATGAATGCATGAAATGTTTCCATTTCACTTGTCTTGATCCTCCTGTAAAGAAAACTCCGAAGAGAAGAGGTTACTCTTGGCATTGTGCAGATTGTGATCCTACGGTAAGTATCATAACAAAGTCATTTGAATTATTATGAGTTATTTTATTAAATAAAGTCATTTGAACTTTTATAAGATTCATGATGTGTCCGTTGAGGTTTATTCAAAATTAATATAAAATTATAATTTTATATTAAAGTCATTTGAGTTGCTGCTTATTTTAGTATGACACATTTGAGAAAAACATTTATCTCATGTTCATTGTTATTTGGGGGCTGAATCTTAGTGTGGTATTTATGGACATTATTCAATTCTCAATTATTTCTGAATTCTGATTAGCAGCTCTCTTCATGAGTTATGTGATATAAATCAAATTAGGAGAACAGCTCACCAGTGAAGCGTGAATCTCAACTTCATATGTTTTTTCATGAAGTTGGCAAGAAATTTCCCAGGGTTCTCAGTGACAATTCCATCTTTGCTAGCAAAAGAATTGAAAAATATATTTTTGGAAAAATTGTCATTTGTCTAAATAAAAAGTATGCAAGTGATTTTAAAAATAAGAAATATCTGTAATTTTGAATAAGATGGTTACAAAATAAAATACAAAATGTAAAAAGTAGTATATATCCATTTTTAAATGGAAGGAAAAGAAAAGCAGAATATGTATGCTTTCTCATTAAAATGCATACAAATATTTCTGTAGTAAAATATTTTTGAGTATGCGACTTTTTTTTTAAAGAAAATTTATCGTCTGAACTGGGAATTGAACCCCTCATCTCCAACTCTTTACGTCAGCATGTGTCCATACACCAGGTACACCAGCATGCGGAGTCAGAGGCCCACGGTTTGATATCCAGTTCAAACAATTTTTGTTTTCAAAAAATAAATTTGTCTACAGCTGGAACATGCTAAGCTAAATATTACATCAAAATATAATATTTTATGATTTTACAGAAAATATTCATTAAGATATTCTTCTTCTTCTTCTTCTTCTTCCTCCTTCCAAGTATTAGGCCAAGGCCTGTTACGATCCTATAGAAAATTTTCCCTCCAGCGTATATTTAATTTATTTAATATATGTACGAAATTAAATATCACCATATCCTCAACAGAACATTTGTAACATAGTTCTCAAAATTATATATAATATCCTCAACTCAGGTTCGGGTCGAGGGATGAGATGAGATTAAGCCTGTACATTTATAGAGCTCTGTGAACGACAAGGGTGTTGGCCAACTACTCATGACACACCATCACAGGGGTGGATGAATGAAATGAAACAAATGGATGAGATGAGTACGGAGAAATGGTGGAATGAAATTTATGACAGGGGAAAATGGGAAAAACCTGCTCAATCTCAGTTTCATCCACCATGAAACATAATGTGGAATGATGAGACTAAACCTCTAGATCCCAGCGGAGAGAGGCGAGCATCTATATCTTATCTACTCTTAGGGTCATATCTATGAACGCATTAGACCGTAAAAGTCGTTCTCTGCTGAGAAAGTTGCATCCAAAGACGTTTTTGCGTACTCAAAAATTTGTTCATGCGATAATAATTGTCGAAATTCCTAAGCTACCTGGTGAGGTGACTTTGCAGAGAATGAATCGTGAGCAACCTGATGGGAACCGATGTAGTTTGAAACCTTGCTGCGTACCTTGCTGCTTTATCCAAGATGTCGGACCTTGAACACTTCGATCATGTTTTCGGTATACGCGGAGAAGAGGAATTTGGTAGAGTCTACCAAAGAATTCAACTGGAAGAACAGGAGAATCGGCGTAATGTCGTGTGATGCAGACGTCGTCGTATATGGTATTATTTGCAGGACGCAAGCGTAAATGCATTCCTCTAGCAGACGAAAATAACAGAAGTGGTTTTATTGCTGTGAATTCTGGGTAATTTCTTGCCAATATTATGAAAATGACGACTTTCATGCATGTCCAGTTAGTGGGTCGCTAATTCGATCTTTGCACTTGCTCACGGAAAGTGAGCTCAGCGGTGATTGGAAGTAATTTGAGTAGAGACTAATGTATTTGCATGCAGCCCTTAGTGATCCTAACATAAATGCCAATTGTATCCTTCTGTCATTCATGCCACAATTACTGTCACATTGACAGGGTGGACATGTGAAGTATGTAAGACATGTGAACATTGAATGGGATAGATTACAGGAAAGCTGGTGAGATTTTTCACTGAACTTGTAAAATGCATTTAAAATAACTGATTTTTTTTTTTTTTACCACTAGCTAGTCAAAGGTTTGCCAGACTTGGGTTTTAAAAATTTAGATGGCGCCACAGCAACAGAAGACTTGACACCTTCAGAATCAACTAAAGCATGACTCAAATGTAATTCATATGTAATAAACTATTTTAAGTTGTAATTATTGATTATATATATTTTAGAATATTTTATGTGTTTTAAATATTATTATTTTCATTCATGAAGAATAACAAGTATATTCAAAGGGAATATTTTTAATTTAATGAAGGGAACTACTTTTTCACGTACTTACTGCTTCTACATCATAGGTCAGTGTCCATAACCATTGAAAAGCGAGCAGGACACAGGGTTTTGTTTTGATGAGGATCACTTTAATAGTGGATAACCTTTAACTGCTTATCAAGATTGGGGGGAAAAAAGTTTAGGATAGGGATGTATGGAGAGCTCAGTCTGCACAGTCATGAACCTTCTGTGCCAGTGAATTAGTTATATAATAATGCAAGTGCAGTATTATTTATTGTTTGTACATTGTTTGAAGTCATAAGTATTTAAAGTTTTTATACAGTAGGAACCTGTTGCTATCTCATCATTGGCAGTCATTTTAATTCTGCTATTCATGTGTTGTCCATGATTGGTTATTATCTATGTTTTTGTTTTACGCTGTAAATGCTTCAATTACATACATACATTTTTAATAGTATTTTTATATCTAACTCTTATCGTGAATGGGCCTTACGTCCACAGATTTGGTAGAGTACTACTTTAGATTTTTAAATATGGCTGTGGTATTTAAAATAATATTTTTTGACTAAACTTTACAACAAGTGACATAACTTTTTTAATTACTTCATAAACTCCTGTCAGATTTTATTCTTAGGGTTTCATTTTTCAAATTATTTCCTACCATTTGCAATCTTTTTACAAGTTTTATTTGAAAATATTTTTTCACAATATTGAATCACATGAAGACATGGCAGCCATATTGATTTTAACAAATATTTTGTGTTCCAGTGTAGCCAACATAGAGTCTGTACTAATTAACTTACACTAAATAAAATCAGCATGCATTCTTTCACAGGTTAGAGTACTTAAACTACTTAGGTTAGCTTTTAGGTTGGTTTTCACAGGTTAGATTACTTAAATTGCATTAGGTTAGCTTCTAGATTCATTGGCAGTGCGAGTTCAAAAATTGTGTATATTTATATTTTGAGTTGTGTTTTGACTCGTCTCATAATTCTTGATTTTTATGCAGACTAGTTTCGTCACTATCTATGTGACATTTTTAATGCTTCCTAACTGTTGTCTGGCGGTTGTCCATCCTGTAAATTGATTTCTGCACCCTCTGTTGGCTGATCAATGAACTTCCTAATCAAACCTCTTTCCTTTTCACTGGGAATTTCAAAATTCATGGTTTTCTTTTTATTCTTGCATATGTAAATTTTCTCCCAATTCCTTTTTGTTTTTCCTATGTGAAAGCAATTTAAATACAAGATTGAAAGAACATCTTAGAAATGTTAAAAATGGAGAAATAGAAAAATCTGTAATAGCTGCACATGCATGGTCACATAATTGAAACTGAGACAAAATTACTTAAACAGTTAGAAAAATCTAAGGAACTCACAATTTGGGAGAAAATTTACATATGCAAGAATAAAAAGAAAACCATGCATTTTGAAATTCCTGGTGAAAAGTAAAGAGGTTTGATTTGGAAGTTCATCAGTCAGCCAACAGAGGGCACAGAAATCAATTTACAGACAGCAGTTGTGAAGCATAGAAAATGTTGCATAGATAGTGACGAGATTAGTCTGCATAAAAGTCAAGAATTATGAGGTGAGTCAAAAAACAACTCAAAATATAATTAAACTAAACCTCATAGTGTTATTTCCCGCACATATATTCAATTGTGTATATGTTGGCTGCATCCCATGATTTCATAGTGTAAACTGGCACATGTGTATGGTTGGAACTTAGAAAAAAATTTCTTGTCACATGTTGTAAAGTATTTTCCATATTTTCTTTGAAATACCTGCTACATCACCATCTCATTATTGGATTTTGTGTTTTTTCAGGAAACTGAGTCGGACAATTGATTGTATTGCATCAATGAGAGACTTCCTCACACTTCTGTCATTACCTGTGTTTGTTTGTATGGATGCTACACAGTTCACATCTGTAGAATAGTGTGTATCGAATGTGTGCTACTACATTTGTTTATGTGATTTTTTTTAGAAGGATCATAGATAAATCCAGTTAGAGGGTTAAATTTCATTTCCATTGTGATAAAAGTGCCGTTGTGTATTAACTTTTCTAATGTTTTGATAGTAATCAAAAGAGTGAACTGGAAAAATACACTTTATCTCATAGATCTATTAAATTTTCTCAGCTGGACATGTTTTAGATACCGGTGTTTCCATTCTCAATTAGATACCAACTTAATAAATAATATGAATCCAGAGTCATCTTACCACATAACTTGTTGTGTTCTATTTGAACTAGTTTTGGTATAAGATTAAATTAAAGTGCTTCATACCTCATCTCATATCCAGTCTTCTAATTAGACTGCGGTTTTCAAGCCTTGGAGGCTTCATCTTCAGTACTTTCTTGTCGAGTGATGTTACGTCGATCAGAAGAACTACTTCTTCTTCCCTCTGTTGGTGGACTGATAGACCTCCAGATCGAGTCAGAATCCGCGGGAATTTCAAAGTTTTTCTTTCTTGTTTTTTTTTTGTGGATTTTTTCCCTAAAATGTTTATAATCTGATCTTAAATTAAACCTCACAGTAATTCTTTCCTATAAAAGTTCAATAGTTTTGGTATATCATGTATACCATCATCAGCTTTTCCAGACTATTGAATTTTATATTGTCAGTAATATTTAATTTTAGGAAGTGATATTTTGAGGTTCTTTTAATTATATTATTTTCAGTCTGATCAATTTACCTCAATATTAATGTTGATTTGTTCTTGGACATGTTTTGAAACATGTCCAAGAACAAATCAACATTAATATTGAGGTAAGATGATCAGACTGAAAAATAATATAATTATATTGTCAGCCCTGGAATTTGGCTCCCATTGCATCTTTTTGGCTGACTGAAGAACATTATGAGGTTCTACTTAATAAAGAAGTTCGGTGTGCATTCATCTTACCTCATATTTCGTCATTTTTTATAAGACATATTCAAAGCACCGTTGCTCCTTTTTCAGTTGGTACAGACATTTTCTCATAAAATTTTGGCCAATTCTGGACCAGTGCCTACAGAATCATGAGGATGTGGATAGCTACAATAAGTAGTTAAGTACCAGGTTGGGAAAACCCTATGCTGACCACACATCACCTCTATACTGAATGGATGTTCATCCATATCTATAATTAACACATGTGAATGTGTGGACAGTAGCCATCTGGTATGGTAAGGACCTTTTAGGCCTGTTGTGCTATGGCATTTGGAGGAGCAAATTCATGAATTTTAAAATTATGAAGAAGAAGGATTTGATTGTTAGGTTAATCTACCCACCACTAGAAGGAAAGAATTTACAGGACAACCGAAGGCTAACAATAATCTGAAACTAGTTGAGAATGGGACCGGTGCCCACCAAGCATCGTGAAGCATTGGGTAGCTGCAATAAATAGCGACTCCAGGTTGAGAAAACCGGCTGTAACAGCTGGGGACCCGACATGCTGACCACATGTTACCCCTGCAATGGCTGGATGATCATCTAACTCTATAATTAACACATGGGAATGTGAGGTCAGCAGCCGTCTGGTAGATCAAGGGCCTTCTAGGCCTGTTGCGCTGTGGAGAATGGAGTAGTTGAAAATGGAAACAATGATCTCCAAAACATGTCTATCTATCTAAAGTAAAGTAAAGTGATCCCACAACAGGCCTCAGGAGGCCCTTGGGGTAGTAGGAGGTTAAGGCTCCCACTTTTTCTAGACAATCGGCACTTTATGTCAGCTGGGTTGTCAGCCCTGCGTGACGGCCGCCTTTACCCCAGAACAAGCGTCTGGTACTCATTTCAGTTAGAGGCTGAGTCGACCCCAGGGCCATAGTGCCGCCAGATGGTTTGGGTCAGTTTAAAAATCCTGACCCCAACGGGACTTGAACCCTCGACCCTCCGGCTTGTAGCTCAGTGCCTTAACCACTACGCTACGGCATGCCCCCTGTCTATCTATCTACAATGGCATAATAGCACAATGTTGACCTTAGTCTCTCCTTGATTAGGAGTTACTAGACCAAGTTAATAATTTAGTTATGCTTATTTACCCACAGACGTCATAAATGGTATGCAATCAACATACCGACCAAGGCAACTAAGGTATTACTAGGTTGTGAGATCAGTAAATTTTACTTGGAGGCCTCTTTATTCAGGCTTAAGGATCTTTTACAAGTCTGAAAATCTTCAGACTTGGGACCCACGACTTAAAATCCCTCCCAGAGGACTTGCTGCTTGGAATTTTCCATCCTAAAAAAAAAAAAATCCCTCGATCCTGACCAGGTTTAAACCCATGGCCCTAGGGACCAGAGGCAAGGAACATAATCACTAGTCTACAGTAACTGACCCAAAACAAGTCTAGATGCAAAATTTAATGTGAGATGAGATGTATATGTCCATTTCATAGTTTTGATAATATTACCTCATTGTCACTTCATAACAACTATTGATAAAAGGTAATGACTAGAGCTCGGAAGTTGAGGACCTATAAAATGCCTATAAAATACTTTTAAAAAGATCAAACGTTATCCTAAAAAAAAGACCTAAAACTGTAAAAAAAAGACGTAAAAGGGCAATTAAAATTAAATAACAATTTTAATTTCAACTGCATATTTAACGAATGTAAGAAAAATATTTAAAAAGTACAAATCTAGTGAAATGCTACATACATTACAAAAAAACATTAATGACCGAAAATGCTTATTCTTTCATAGATTATTATTTTTTTAAATTCAACGTAGTTTGGAAAAGGAATTCTGTGTTCATTAAAAATAAAATTCTTAGAGAATTTATAATGAACGATTTTTCCCACCTAGAATGAATTTAATGAACCCGCAATAGATATCAGGCAGTTAGTAGGCTGGTTAAATATAACAGGATATTTTGTGAGGGTTCAATAGTTCCTCGCGGATCAAAAGTGTTTGCAATGTGAAAAGTCATTAGAAAGTAAAAGTAGATAGTGTTTTTGAAAGAAGTTGGAGTTGGGACTAGACTGCGGATTCTTGAATTATACAAATGGTTTTCAGTGTTTTTATTTGAATTAACATTTTCCAATCCTGGATAGAATCTAGTTTAAGAAAGAGAAATTAATGTTTGAACTGGGATTTGAACTCTGGACCTCATTCTCCGTACGAGTGTGCTGTCCAATTACACCATTCAAATGACGATACAAACATTAACATTTCTTTCAACTTATACAATTCTTCAAAGTTAAAAATGGGAAACACATTATGAGGTTCTTAATTGATAAATTAATGAGTCATTTTTACATCTTACCTCATATTTCATGTTTTATTAAACATGGTAACTATAGTTTTCAAATGATCTTGTCATTCATTTTCAACCGCCATTCTGACTACCGGATATTCGTTGGAATCTCCCTCTATAACGTTGCCATCTGGTGTTGATTTGATGAACTTCGAGATATCGTTGCCATCTGGTATTGATTTGATGAACTTCGAGATGAGGTCACGTTCATCTGGAATGTCGAAATTCATGGATTTAAATTTGTTCTTCTGAATAAATATTTTCTCCCAAACTGTCAAATCCAAAGGTTTTTCCAAATGTTTTAGAAGTTAGCTTCTTTTTCAATTTTATGACCTTCCAACAAACTATGTGCTGCAATAGCTGATTTTTCAATTTCACCATTTTTAATATTCCTAAAGTGCTAATGGCTTCGGTGCCAAGGCCCAGCATTTGAAAACAACAACAACAACATATTCCTAAAGTGTTCCTTTGTGCGAGTGTCCAAATTTCTTTTTGTTTTTCCTATGTATACTTTATTGCAATCTCCACAATCAATTTGATAAATTCCAGATTTTTTACTATCTGGGGTGTTCATTTTCTTATTGGTTATTAATAAGTTACCAAGGCTAAATTTATTTATTATAGAATTCTTATTCGTCCAAAGGCTAATAGCTGTCGCTACTATCACACCAACTTAAGCTTCTATTCAGAAGTATTTTCATTGAGAATTTATACATTACTTTTTAGTGGTAAAGCTTCATATTTTCGATTAACTAGTTCAAATCCTAGTTCAAACATTAATTTTTCGTTCGAAAATTAGATTCTATACAAATGGTATAAATATAGTGGAAAGAAGGTAAAATTGCAAAAAGAAGCCATTAGGACCTAAAAACAGAATAAAAAATAATCAATAAGCCAAAAAGCATTGAAAAAGGACAAAAAAAACCCACCATTTTCTGGCCAAAAAATGTATATTTATTGATGATTTTATTATTGATTTAACACTTCTCACTGAAGGATAAATTATATTTGAAGAGAAAAATTTTCGCCTAGACCGAGACTCGAACCCGGGACCATTGGCTTTCCAGGCCAAGTGCTCTTCAACTGAGCTACCGAGGTAAGTTGCGATCTAGACGCAAATTTTTCTCTTATATACATTGTAATTCCCTTGTGCCAAATGCTTGAAACCGTAGCTTCTATCTTTGCAAATGGCAGCTTCTTAGTTAAGAAGACATTTATTGGGAATTTAACACTACTTTATAAAGCCAGTAGGGCTTCTATTGACGATTTTATTATTAATTTAACACTTCTCACTGAAGGATAAATTATATTTGAAGAGAAAAATTTTTGCCTAGACCGAGACTCGAACCCGGGACCCTTGGCTTTCTGGGCCAAGTGCTCTACCAACTGAGCTACCGAGGCGAGTTGCGATCTAGATGCAAATTTTTCTCTTATATACATTGTAATTACAATGTATATAAGAGAAAAATTTGCGTCTAGATTGCAACTCGCCAATTCCCATGTAATTACAATGTATATAAGAGAAAAATTTGCATCTAGATTGCAATTCGCCTCGGTTAGCTCAGTTGGTAGAGCACTTGGCCCGGAAAGCCAGCGTCCACGCCGGTCGAGTCTCGGTCTAGGTGAAAATTTTTCTCTTCAAATATAATTTATCCTTCAGTGAGAAGTGTTAAATTAATAATAAAATCGTCAATAGAAGCCCTACTGGCTTTATAAAGTAGTGTTAAATTCCCAATAAATGTCTTCTTAACTAAGAAGCCGCCATTTGCAAAGATAGAAGCTACGGTTTCAAGAATTTGGCACGAGGGAATTACAATGTATATAAGAGAAAAATTTGTGTCTAGATCGCAACTTGCCTCGGTAGCTCAGTTGGTAGAGCATTTGGCCCGGAAAGCCAAGGGTCCCGGGTTCGAGTCTTGGTCTAGGCAAAAATTGTTCTGTTCAAATATAATGTGTATATATATATAAAGTTGGGCCTCATCTTCAGGCATAAAATGAAAAAAAAAAAAGTTTTTTTCCTCAACTTCCAAGCCTTAATAATGACAGTAATATTGCAATTATTAATGAGTTGGATATTTTGATTCACCTCACATTTCTTGATTTTTATGCAGACCAGTTTTCTCGCTTTTGCACGACATTTTCGATGCATTCCAACTGTTTGGCAATTGTCCATCCTGTAAGTTGATTTCTGCTCCCTCTGCTGGCTGACCGATGAACTTCCAAATCAATTTTTTTTTTCTCTTTCTCCGGGAATTTCAAAATTCATGGTTTTCTTTTTATTCTTGTAGATGTAAATTTTCTATATTAAATAAAGTAATATTGCATTTTCAAAAAATGTTGATATGTGATGTGCAGCATTGATGTCATTACCTTGGTCACCCAGTGGCTTTATAAGAATAGCAGAGAATTTATATTACTACCACATGGAATCTTTTCACACTACATGTATAATTTCCATTGGATGATAAGTTTACATCAATGAACTAATGAAATCTAAATTTGTCTTCTGTACGTTGTGACCATGGTCTTAGAATTGATAACTTTCTCAATGTTTTTTCTACAGATGTGGCTGACATATCTAGGAAGGTGCATTCTTGAATGTTCACTCCTCAGGTGTTATAGAAAATATCTAAAGAACATATCCCATTGTCTTATGCAGCTGCAGATGAAACATGAGAAAATAATCAACTCCAAGACCATTGCCAAAATGGCTATAGCATTAGTAAAAAACAAAATGCAGTGCTAATACATTTTTATCTTGACCGTGCATCTTCTATACAAACCGGTGTTCTCTGGCCCTCTATTTGTACCAATTTTATCATCAATCCCTTTATTCATAGTTAAATATGGGAAATAACATTATGTGGGTTCATAATTCATGAATGAATCCCATTATTGCTTGAATAAGAGGTGGTATTACTATCAAAATGTTTCTATGTAATAACTAGAGCTAGGAATTTTAAGTGCAACATTTTGGTGAAAAAGGTGCAAATTCCCCATGCAATTAATCATTAAAGAGTACCAAAACCAATTATATCAAATAACTAACGACACATGTTCTTGTGTATTAAAAAGTCTGCATAAGAAAAGTCCTAGAACATTATGTTACTGAAATCACAAGTCCAGAAAATTGTTAAAGTATATATTTTTTAACAACTCAGTGATTTAAGATAAAAATTAAAATGTACCTATTGGCAGGTACCGTCGTCCTCAACTTTGTTAAAATAATGTATTAAAAATATTAGTTGGAGGCCTTTCAGAAGTTAACTTCCATCATCAGCAGGATGATAAAGTGGAAGTAATGTGATGTGGACTGATACCACATCATTACCAACCTTTGAAAACGTATTTGAAGAAATGTAAATTATATATATTTTACACGTATATACACATTATTTTGGGAATAAAATGCTGCAAAAGAGACAAAAAAGGTTTGAAAAAGTTCAAAATGTGCTTGCACTGAAAAAAAAGTGCTAGCATTGAAAAAAGGTGCAACTAAAACACAATTTGGGGCATTTATTTAATGTTTTCTTTGCAAGATAAGCTAATTTGAGCATTGTAGTAACAAAAAAAATAAGGTGCAGCACCTAAAATTCCTAGCTCTAGTAATAATCAATAACAATTTAATAAATGATTAATATCTCACCTCATAAACTCTGTGTTCTTCAAAGCACAGGACTGGTTTCAAGAAAAATCTTTCCTATCTACAGCCATCTTTACGACTGTTGACTTTTTGTCTTTACCTTCATCAAAAAAAGCTGCCATCTGGTGTTGATTTAATGGACTTTGAGATCAGATCTTGTTCGCTGGAAATTAAAAAAAATTCATGAATCTAAATTTGTTCTGAAGGTATGTTTTTCCCAAACTGTCAAATCCAAGGGTTTCACCAAATGTTTTAAAAATTTAGCTTCTTTTTCAATTTATGATTCTCTAGCAGACTATGAAGACGAAAATTTATACAGTTGTAAAAATGGCTGAAAATAGGAAAGATTTTTCCTGAAACCAGTCCTGTGCTTTGAAGAACACAGAGTTTATAAGGTGAGATATTCACGACTCATTGATTATTTATGAACTTAAAAGCCTAATAATGTTATTTCCCATAATAATTTTTGTGAAACCAATAAAAATGTTGGTGAAATAATTGAATGCTTCCCCAGATTACAAGTACATCACATGATCACCCAGGAAATCCCAGCAAAATATAACTGGAAGGAGATAATTACATCATAAAATTCTATTGCATGAGAAATACTACTGCATTTTGTTCACTGCCAACCTATAAAAGACAAAAAAATAAGAAGATATTACTAATAATTAAATGAATCGTGATTTTTTCTTACCTCATACATCTATGTTTCTTTAAACACAGCACTGCAGTATTGGCGACACTTTGTCGTCATCGTCAGCTGTTTTCACGACTGTCAATTTTTTCTCCTTTTTGCCGGTAATTATCTAGACTGCCATCTGGTGTTATTTTGAATTAATCATTTCCTAAACTGCGCTATCTGTTGTATTTTTGAAGAACTTTGTAATCAAAAATACAACAGATAGCAGTTTAGGAAATGATTCATTCAAAATAACACCAGATGGCAGTTTGAAGAGGAATTCCTTCAAAAGAACACCAGATGGCAGTCTAGATAATTACCGGCAAAAAGGAGAAAAAATTGACAGTCGTGAAAACAGCTGACGATGACGACAAGTGTCGCCGATACTGCAGTGCTGTGTTTAAAGAAACATAGATGTATGAGGTAAGAAAAAATCACGATTCATTTAATTATTATTAATTGAACCTCATAATGTTAAAAATTCCCAAATTTAATATATAAAAAGAATATTACTGTCATGAAAGTCTCACTATTACATTAAAGGGAATCTTGATATTTTTGTTATTGCAAACAGTGGTTAAATTTGATTTTATGCTATTCCTAGAAGATAGATTTTTTACTTGTAAAAAAAGTATTCAATTATGAAAATATATTAGGAAGTAACATTATGAGGTTCTCTTAATAAATAAGTTTGGTTTGTATTTGAAGAGAAAAATTTTCGCCTAGACCGGGACTCGAACCCGGGACCCTTGGCTTTCCGGGCCAAGTGCTCTACCAACTGAGCTACCGAGGCGAGTTACGATCTAGACGCAAATTTTTCTCTTATGTATGTTGTAATTCCCTCGCGCCAAATGCTTGAAACCATAGCTTCTATCTTTGCAAATGGCGGCTTCTTAGTTAAGAAGACATTTATTGGGAATTTAACACTACTTTATAGCCAGTAGGGCTTCTATTGACGATTTTTATTATTAATTTAACACTTCTCATAGAAGGATAAATTGTATTTGAAGAGAAAAATTTTTGCCTAGACCGGGACTCGAACCCAGGACCCTTGGCTTTCCGGGCCAAGTGCTCTACCAACTGAGCTACCGAGGCGAGTTACGATCTAGATGCAAATTTTTCTCTTATGTATGTTGTAATTCCCTCGCGCCAAATGCTTGAAACCATAGCTTCTATCTTTGCAAATGGCGGCTTCTTAGTTAAGAAGACATTTATTGGGAATTTAACACTACTTTATAGCCAGTAGGGCTTCTATTGACGATTTTTATTATTAATTTAACACTTCTCATAGAAGGATAAATTGTATTTGAAGAGAAAAATTTTCGCCTAGACCGGGACTCGAACCCGGGACCCTTGGCTTTCCGGGCAAGTGCTCTACCAACTGAGCTACCGAGGCGAGTTACGATCTAGATGCAAATTTTTCTCTTATGTATGTTGTAATTCCCTCGCGCCAAATGCTTGAAACCATAGCTTCTATCTTTGCAAATGGCAGCTTCTTTAGTTAAGAAGACATTTATTGGGAATTTAACACTACTTTATAGCCAGTAGGGCTTCTATTGACGATTTTTATTATTAATTTAACACTTCTCATAGAAGGATAAATTGTATTTGAAGAGAAAAAATTTCGCCTAGACCGGGACTCGAACCCGGGACCTTGGCTTTCCGGGCCAAGTCTCTACCAACTGAGCTACCGAGGGTCTAGGCGAAAATTTTTCTCTTCAAATACAATTTATCCTTCTATGAGAAGTGTTAAATTAATAATAAAAATCGTCAATAGAAGCCCTACTGGCTATAAAGTAGTGTTAAATTCCCAATAAATGTCTTCTTAACTAAGAAGCCGCCATTTGCAAAGATAGAAGCTATGGTTTCAAGCATTTGGCGCGAGGGAATTACAACATACATAAGAGAAAAATTTGCGTCTAGATCGTAACTCGCCTCGGTAGCTCAGTTGGTAGAGCACTTGGCCCGAAAGCCAAGGGTCCCGGGTTCGAGTCCCGGTCTAGGCGAAAATTTTTCTCTTCAAATACAATTTATCCTTCTATGAGAAGTGTTAAATTAATAATAAAAATCGTCAATAGAAGCCCTACTGGCTATAAAGTAGTGTTAAATTCCCAATAAATGTCTTCTTAACTAAGAAGCCGCCATTTGCAAAGATAGAAGCTATGGTTTCAAGCATTTGGCGCGAGGGAATTACAACATACATAAGAGAAAAATTTGCGTCTAGATCGTAACTCGCCTCGGAGCTTCAGTGGTAGAAAACTTGGCCCGGAAAGCCAAGGGTCCCGGGTTCGAGTCCCAGTCTAGGCGAAAATTTTTCTCTTCAAATACAATTTATCCTTCTATGAGAAGTGTTAAATTAATAATAAAAATCGTCAAGTTTGGTTTGTATTCATCAATTTTATGAGGTAAGATGAATTCAGACCAAAATTATTCAATATTTGAAAAAAATAGGCACAATATCTGCCATGTTGAAATACCACATTTGAAGAACAAATTAGTATTGTTTATTTTTTATTATTTCACTCACCTCATACTTCATAACTTCTTGCAAACCTAGGTTTCATCACACCATTTGTGACATTCTCAATGCTGTGTCACGTTCACAACTGACGTCCAACTGCCTTCTATCCTGCAGACTGACCTCCGTGCCATCTGATGGCTGACCGACGAATTTCCTAATCAGTCCTCTCTCCTTATAACCGGTATTTCAAAATTCATAGTTGTATTTTCATTCTTGCATATGTAAATTTTTTCCCAAATTGTGAGTTCCTTCGGTTTTTCCAATTGTTTAAGTAATTTTGTTTTGGTTTCTATTCTATGTTTTTCTGACCAGGCATGTGCAGCTATTGCAGATTTTTCCGTTTCTCCATTTTTAACATTTCTGAGGTGTTCTTTTAATCTTGTATTTAGATTCCTTTTTGTTTTTCCTATGTATATCTTTTCACAATCTTTACAATTAATTTGATAAATTCCCGATATTTTGCCGTCTTCATTCTTTTCATTTTTGTTGGTTTTTATTAAATTACCCAAGCTGTAATCATTTTTCAGTGCTAATTTAATGTTGAATTTGTTGAAGATTAAAAAATAAACAATACTAAAAAACCTCATAGTGGTTATTTCCTATATACATAACTTAACAAATTAGTACTTGTACTATAGCTGATGTTATGACATTCTCTGAGATCATCGCTACAATATCAGTGACTTGTGAAATCGTCATAGCATAGGCCTGCATTCCAGTGAGAATCCTGAGCTCACTTGAGAAATTAGTCCAATTGTGCTTATAACTCTCTTTCTCCCTCCATCTTCCTGCAATCAATCCTTATACAGTCAAACTTCTGAATTTATGGACACCTATGGAAAATAAAAAATGTCCACTATTAAGAAGTGTCTGTTATACAGAAAAATAAATAAAGTACAGTACAATATGCAGTAGTTTGGTAGAAAGATAAGCACAGTATTTGTAAATTAGTGAACATTTTTACTTTGAGTACAGTAGTACTATCTGAAAGGTACAGTACAGTATTAATGTGTAAGCCACAGATGCTCTAAATTCTTGAAGTCCTAATTCCTTGGCCATTCCTGGTACTTTTTCTCAGATCAGAGGTTCACTCTCTGGCATGTTGTTTTGCAACACCGAGCACAGCAAAATCTTTAAAAAAATCAAAACTCAACTTTCAATCCAGTGGTGTTGGGAAAAGTTTTGTTTAGTACCAAGGTTTTCATTACCAGTCCACAATTTCAAAATTTCATATTTCTTTTTTTATAATGTCACTGATCTGTATTGTTCCAACATATCTCGAACACAAAGTTTTTATTTCTTTTTGTAGACATTGATGATCTCTACTTTTTCATTCAGTGTAATTGTTTGCATTTTTGTGGCATTTCAGCAGATATAGCTTTATCTTTTGAAGACACTTACAGTATTCACATTAACATGCGCTTAGTTAAAAAATGTGCTATTATAATAATGTTCAAAATACAAGATAATTTAAATTAATATTGGGAAATAAACATTATGAGGTTATATCATTAATAGTGAGTGGAGAACATATTTTTATCTTATATTATTTTTGGTCTGGACATCTTACCTCAATATTAATGTTGATTTGTTCTTGAACAAATCAACATTAATATTGAGGTAAGATGTCCAGACCAAAAATAATATAATTAAAATAACCTCAAAATATAACTTCCTAAAATTAAATATATTTTTATCGACTCACCTCATATGATTTCAAATTTCTTTGATACCGATGGTTTCAGATAATATGTCCCTCTTCAGTCATGGCCATGGAAGCCATGACTGAGAGAGACACCGATATTGTCTGAAACCGTCGGTATCAAAGAAATTTGAAATCATGGCCATGGAAGCCATGATTGAAGAGAGACATGATATTGTCTGAAACTGTCGGTATCAAAGAAATTTGAAATCATATGAGTCGATAAAAATATGTTCTCCACTCACTATTAATACAAGATAATGTTTAAAATACAATAGGATGCAACATTAAGAGGTTTTTTTTAATAATGAAGATATTTGGTCTGTAATATTTTTACCTCTTATGGTTCTTGTTGAATATATGTTTCAAGGCTTCTGAGCCCCATCATCACCGATTACAGTTACAGACCAAATATCTTCATTATAATGTTCATTAAGATAAATTAAAATGTTTCATACCTCTCCTCATAATTAATATTCTAAGTAGATCGCGATTTCAGGGTCTTGTAACCCCATCCTCAGTACGCTTATGCTGTCTGATGTTATGTCGATCGGAAGAACCACTTCTAAAGTTCAATATAATGTTCATTGTTGCAATGTTTTCCTTCTCACGCTGTCCATTATTTGGAAGTTTTAATTGTTATTCGGGGATGTGTTTTAGTGTCTGCATACGTTATTGAGAATGTCTGCTATTGGGAAGAGATTCCCAATAGAGCCAATGTTTCTTTTGCAGGGAATTTTGAAATGTCCATTATTGAGAAGTGTCCGTTAAGGAAAGTTTGACTTTACAATTTCTGCATCATGTATTTCTACTGTATTTTACAAAGTCTTCCAATTTTCCTTTGCCTTCTGGTTTGAGAAGACTTTTTTCTAATTTTACAATCATCCATTGGAGAAAATAGTGTAAATTATAATAGGCATGAGTCACAGAAGGGAGAACATTAGATTTTATTCTGTTTTTCAAAATGAAAATTAATGAGGATTAATTAAAAAACTAAATCATAGTAGTCAAATTTTAATTTAATAATCTATAGAGTGTAAAAAATAGTTGGCATAACTTGAGATATGGAGAGATTATGTAGAAGTATCTAGAACATAGGAGCGCACAATTTGGCTGAATGAGCAGCATCCCTGCTTAGTAAAGAAAAGAAGAGAATATGTTATAAAATTACAGTAAGAACTAACATCATGAGTTTCGTCTTAATAAATAAGTTGAGTTTGTTGGCATCTTACCTCATAGTAGTTGAGTTCTTTTAGGACATGTTTCAAAACAAGTCTTTTATTTTATCTTCACTTGTCCAGACTGTTGATTTTTTATGTTGTTGGCCATGCATGTTGATGTGCAGTTCTTTGGACCACATAATGATGCAGTAGGAGTTGACATCCAGGGCTGACAACATAAAAATCAACAGTCTGAACAAGCTGAAGATATATATATATATAATGCTTTTTTTATGATGTTGGTAATATCCTTTATTTACAATTTCATTATGAGCAGAATTTATGCTTCATGCTCACTCACCTGTAAATTCTGCTGTTATTTTCACTACATCCTGAATGGATAATGTGGTTATATTTTCAATGAACTTTTTGAAAACATTCAAAATAATTTGTTTTTCTCTTCTTTTCAAAGGTTTTCTTTTTTTGATGCTTTAAAAATTGTGTAGGAGAAGCAGCCATTTTTTAAACAATTGAAATTCCAATGTATTTTGCAATGCATATGCAAATGAATTAAACAGTGAAATATTTCATATTTGTAGGAAATAACACCATGAGGTTTCCTTTGATTATTGAGAGTTAGTTATTTTGACTAGCATCATTTTTTTTTATATTCTGCAGACTATAGTTTTGTTGCATCTCAACTCTTAGAATGCATTGACATGTTAACGAAACTATAGTCTGCAGAATATCAAGAAAATATGAGGTGAGTCAAAATAACTAACTCATAAAATTAATTGAAATATATTTGAAGAGAAAAAAATTATACGCTCAGTTTGAACCCAGGACCTTTGGCTTTCTAGGCCAATGCTCAACCACTGAGCTATCTGAGAAACTCCAATCTAAATGCACATTTTTCTCTTATACATTGTTAATTCCGATCGCCCGAATGCTACGAGCATTTGCTCAATCATGCAAATGGCGACTTCTTGTTTAAGAAGACATTTATTGGGAATTTAAAACACTACTTTACAAAACCAGTAAGGCTTCTTTTGATGTTTTTATTATTAATTTAACACTTCTCACTGAAGGATAAATTACATTTGAAGAGAAAAAAATTATACGCAGCCAAAGGTCCTTGGTTCAAACCCAGTCTGAGAGGTTACTACTTTCAAAGGCAAGGGTGCACCAGATTGTTGATTTTTAAGTTGTCAGCCCTGAATAAAAACTCCTACTTCATCTTTTTGTGGTCAAAGAACTTGTATATCAAATCCCTCTCCCTGGGAATTTCAAAATCCCTGTTCTTCTGGTTAACAATGCACACGGACACTTCAAAGTGATGATCCTACCGGATCATAAATAAAAATGTAGATCTTCTGGATTTGATCTTCTCCCTAATGGTGAGTTATTTAGTATTTTTGTTTTAATAATTTGGTGTTCACATAGATTTGATGTTTTTCTGACCAATTGCGAGCAGCTACTGCAGATTTTTCTATTTCTCCTCTCTCTCCTCTTTTTTTATAACATTTCTGTATTCCTTAATTCTAATCGTTAAATTTATTTGTAGAAGCTAGAAATGTTATAAAAGACAATTTGGAAGCTTTAGGAATATATATATATATTTGCCAGAATAATAAAAAATAATAAGAATCTTGAATATTTGTAAATGATTTAGGTAAGTATTAAATTCTTATTACAACTGTGTATATGTTATATACTCCTTTTTTTTCTGTAAAAGGAAAGGAAAAAAAATTGCACAATGAAAGATGCACATTATTTTATTTTGCAATTTATCCAATATGCAATGGTTTTCCATAACCCTAAAGAAATTTGCATTCTCCAATTGTAGAGGTCCTGAACATCTTCATGTGTAAACCCCAGTTCACTCATACTTCTCACATCAACCATTCAACCTTCTTTAAACCTTCCCTTTCTTTTCCAATCTAGTCTCCATTCCAAGATTTTAAAGATTCTATCAGGTATCTTCTTAGAGGATATAAACTTAATCAGCACAAAAAAAAAAACTTTTAAATTAATTTGTAATGATGGTGAAATGTTACTTTAGTGATCTGCATCCCCATCTTCAGATACTACTTATGAGAAATGGTCAACCTAACTTTTGACATCCAATCTCATCATTCTATATACAAAATATATCATTCTATATACAAAAACTAAACCGAACTAAAATTTACTTTCTTTCAACTGTTAAATCTGGATAAAAATGTTTTCCCTTATTGTTAATGATATGACAATAGTATACATTATAGTAAATTTGAACATAAACGAAGTAGAAAAATGGATTAAAGAAAATGAATTAATATGATGTATTTTCTTTAATGTAATTTTCACTTCAAACCAGCATTCTTATGGCGCAATAATTAGGAATAATTTACATACGGAAATATACTTCATCTTGGTATGTGTGGTGTATAAATGACAAGTAATTGTGTTACAAAATTTAAAACAAATTATGAATACTTGAAAGATGAAGCATCATAATTGGAGTTTGTAATGAGAAAGAAGTTAATTGATGCATTTATTTTTCTTATGTTGTATTTTTGTCAAGAATGCATATGAGGATTAGGATGTGAATATTTCTGTGTGTGATCAGATTATGATAATTCAGATGTAAAATTTTGAGTGATTGATATTTTTTTTGTAGTTGTAAATGTAGTTTATAATTTTTCATTTCATACTAAATTTATGCATGTAAAACCTAAAAATTACAATTTATATTTCAGAGCAATTAATAAAATAATTTTGAAACTATTTCAATTGCAAGTTACTCATCTATATTTAAATTAGTATCAAATATTTTTATTGATCCTCTTAGAGGTGCCCTTAATAGTGATTGGTTCTTTAGAGTGACGACACATTCGACCATTGGACCGCACTTGATTTGTGCAGGAGAGATTGCATTTGTGGTTATGTCATGAAATTAAAGGACGTGATTTAATCACATCTCCCTAAATTTTTACTTATAAATTGGTAAGGAATATTTTAAATACGTTTCTTATCTCTTTTATATATTATTATTTAAGGCATTAAAGTTGTTGAGAATAAATACATACTACTTTAATTTATGTACTGTTTTGGGAAGCAAGCCATAAAATTGTTAGAATCAGCTGTTTCCGCTGTTTCGATTCGATTGTATGTAAGTACGAATCGATGCTGGAATATCACTTCGATTAACCTTGGCAACGGGCCCGTGAGGCCCAAAGTCCAAGGTTCAAATCAAGCTCGAGATATTCATAGGAAGGAAAGCCAGTCAGTTGATTTCCCTCGTTGCTACAGTTCACGTCTCTTCTCCCTCGCAGTAATGCCCGGAAAGCCAAAGAAAGTGTGTATTGTTGGATCCGGTAACTGGTGAGTTCACGAACGGCATGCAGTACTTTTCTATGTGTACACGCCCCTTTTGTTAAATTGTTGTATATACGTTTTGTTTTTAGCTTGTAGCGGTTAGACGTTACAGTGTTATGTTTATTTATTTGACTAAATATCAGTCAAATTTTAGATTTCTAGGTTAGGTTGTCAATTTTTTTATATACATTTCGTGACGCCTGCATTATGTATTGTAAGATAGAGAAACATAATCCATAAATAGTATGGATAAATATTTTATGTTGTCGCTTGTGGAATTTACTGCCGATATGTGTGGCACTTTTTTTTTGTTTACAAACCATGCAATGTGTATAATTGTGTGATCTCATAAAAGGATAGCCTAGTTGCCTTGATCATATGTTGCCAGCATGTAATGGTGTTGTGAATCTATAAATATAAATTCTATGTTATATTAAGAGCTGCATATCACAATTGACTAGATAATTTGGCAAGGTATATCAAGAAGCTAGTTGTAAAGAACTATAAGATGGAAACTTTATGATTACATTACCCTTATTTTTTATTAACTTATTCAGAGGTTATGGCAGGGATTAGTTTTGATCTATGGGTTATGGTTGAATGAATTTATGTTAGCAATAAAAAAATATGGTGAAACTATATCATTCCTATCATTATATGTAGTATTAAAGGGAATTCATATTTTATTTGTAATGATAAACAATGGGATGTTTATATTTTATGATACCACGTCATTAAAGGAAATAAATTTAAAAAATCAAAGTTAGAACCTTTAGAATTAGTACAGTATTATAGTATGCATGTAGCTTTTTCTTAATGTGGCTTATCTGCAAAAGCTTCACACATAGCTTAGTTTTATTTAGATCTGCCTTGTCTCAGAATGCTTAGATTTGAAACATGAACTTCTATTTTAATGGAGAAGAAAAAATTGTAAGTAGGGCCTATTTGCAAATAAAGTTCTTAGAATTTTTTTTTGACCAAAGTGAAGACAAATGAATGAAAAGACTATATAACAGTGAACTACCCGATCTTTGTGGTAAAACATATGTAATAAGAACCATTAGTAGAGCCCAGTCTTGTAGACTGCGATGGGCAGGACATGTGGCATGAAAACTTATTGTAGGAAAACCAGAAGAAGGAAATCATCCAGATGTAGGCCGAGAATGAGATGAAAGAATAACATCCATGATTTGAGGGGGGCACGCTGTAGCAGTTAAGGCACTGCACTACGAGCCAGGAGGTTGAGGGCTCAAGTCCTGGTGGGGTCAGGATTTTTAAATTGACCCAAACCTTCTGGCAGCACTATTGCCCTGGGGTCAACTCAGCCTCTAACAGAAATGAGTACCAGACACTTGTTCTGGGGGAAAAGGCGGCCGTCATGCAGGGCTGACATCAAGTGCCGATTGTCCAGAAAAAGTAGGAGCCTTAACCTCCTACTACCCCAAGGGCCTCCTGAGACCTGTAGTGAGATTACTTTACTTTTTGATTTGAGGGGGAGAAATAATTATACAGGGGATGATTGGAAAATATTAGCTCAGATTGGGAGAGCTTATGTCCATGTGGCCTTGAACCTACAGGCGGCAAATTAGATTAATGGGAAAAAGAAGAATACAGTGGTACATATTTGTGTGGTAGAAGAAAGTGTTTCTAAATTGACGCATCAATTGAAGAAGGTAACAAGGTAGACTAAAGAATAGTTGATGAGATAATTTAAATAATCTGTTCAAAATGTTGGTCTGTCAGAAGATGTTTAAAAGTCTTAGGCTGAATTATATAATTGAATTATGTCATCAATAAAATAGAAGATGAAATTTGAAGTGTCTTCTATTTTCAGGGGTACAATAAATGTTAATATGAGATATAGACCATTAGAAATGACTATATTAGAGCTATAGGTTGTCACTAAAATTTGGGTCAAAATTTTGCAGATAGTAAGCTATGAACTGTGCACTTTGAGGTAGGGTCAAAAATGCACATTTTTAGGCATCAAGAGATCTAGAACTGATGAGAAACTGGACTCATCATGAACTCTGTAGGAAGTTGTATATTGTAGCCCAGCATAGATAAACTATTGAGAACTGTTCTGGGTTCAGATTCATGCTGCTTGTATCTATCCACAGTAAATAATTCGGTGGAATTGCTCTTCTCTTTGTATTCACAAAGTATCCTTTAAAGCATGCATGTACAAGTGTAACTGGAGCACAGGATTCAATATCTCCTCAAAGTCTGAGGTACATACAGTTTTTTGTTAAAAATGTAGCCAGTTCTATGAAGCTTGAACAATCTATGAATATATTGAAATTAATGGGCTCAAGCTTGCTGTTCACATGCATTAGTTAATACAACAAAATAGAAAAGTTTCTGCTTAAACTGGGATAAGAAAATAAGATCCCTAGCTTTATGCCCTGAGACACTAACTATTGTGCTACATAGGCAATCCAGGAGCAGACACAAATTTTTCTCTATTTGAAATCCCCATCTACCCCTATTTATGTCTACTCCCAGATTGTGTAAGTAGGATATAGTTAGTATGCCATGATGTAAAGCCACATTTCTTGGCTTCAAATCCCAGTTTAGGCAGACATTTTTCTCTTTAGCCATTTTAACTATTTCTTATGAACAGCAAGCCTGAATGCATCAGTTTCAATATTATGTTTTTAATTAGCTGATACGGCGTGGAATAAATCACATGATGTCTTCTTACGAGAAGAAGAAACGGTCAACCATTACATGCCGAACATTACATTGAAATTTCTTCCAGAGAATATTGTAATGTCCTAAGGCCATGTCAAAAAAATTATCTATGTTTTTAACTGCAAAGCACTAAAATCCAGTGCTAAATCTCTCATTTACTCTATAGGGGAGTAATACAACTCCCGAATTGGTAGATTGGATAACTCTCACTATCTGCCATCCACACTTTGTCCTGCATTACTCCATTCTACTCTTACTCAAGCAGGTAGTCCAGCTGCTCCGTACAGTGGTTTGCCATAGCTGGATTCTAGCTTCGATTTCTGTGTCTTGCAGTTAAGAAAGCAGATACTATTTTGTTTACGGCCTTCTCCGGAGGAAATTTCGAGATAGGTTTCGGCATGTAGTGGTTGACAATTCTCTTGTTAGTGGAAACAAACCTTCTGTAATGTGAATATAAGTACACTAATAGGGGTACACACAGATTTCAAATAGAGAAAAATTTGTGTCTGCTCCAATTTAGGCAGAAATTTTTCTATTTAGTTTTATTGAACAATCTAGTCCCTTGTAAGTAGATCTCCTGGTGCCTGAAATATGAATTTTCAGCCAGATATATGAAAGATTTAATTTGGTGCAACAAACACATGTTAATGGAAAGCAAAATCTGCATATACAAAACAATAGTTTGACCAGTTATCGTATATGGAGCAGAAACTAGGGCCAATACAACAAAAACTAAACAATTATTAAGCACATGTGAAATGAAGATCCTAAGAACTACTCAGGGGAAAATATTATTTGATAAGGTACACCAACACAGAAATTTAGGACAAATGTCATATTCAAGACATAACCAAATTTGTTATAGATAGACAAAAATATTGGAAAGGTCATATAGAAAGAATGGAGGACAACTGACTTGCAAAAAAAAAGAGCTAAAGAAGGTAGACCAATGGACGGGAGGAGAACAAGAGGAAGACCAACCAAGAGATGGATAGACAGTGAATGCACATCCTATACATCTTCTTCCAAGGAGTGATTTTAGAAATGAACATGATGAAAATCCTACAAATGATGAATAGGAAGAAGAAGAGAGATGATTCCATATTAATTGTATATAACTAGTATGTAATCTGTGTTTTTAACTGTTACTGGTTGAGTGTAAGAGAAGACTCATCGTCATCAACTCAGAATACTCACTTTATAGTTCTCTGAAATTGTATAATTTCAACTCCATAGCTTAGAAACCTTAATTTTTTTATATCTCCTCCGAGCTAAGTTCCAATTGTAAACAAACCAGATGTATGACTGCATTTTCATTGGTCGAATAATGGTTTTACCTTTAAGTGTGTAAGAAAATGTAGTTTGCTTTCAAACATTTGAAGTAAAGGAAATAAAAAAAACTACTTTATTTAGCACATGTCTATGTAAGTTATATGGGGGAATCTTAAATATATAATTACAATTTTAATAGATTAAATAAGCATTGTTTTACTCTTATGCAGAATAAGTTGGAATTTTGATTGTTTCAAAATGGCAAAATTTCTGTAGATTTCTTAAACATTGAAATGCAAAGTATTTGAAAAGTGGAGAGAAACAAATTATTTTGAATATTTTCAAACAGTCTAGTGAAAAATATCCCACATTAACCATTGAGGATATGGTGAAAATAACAGCAGAATTTGTAGGTGAGTCAGAATAGAATATACATTCTGCTCATAATGGAATTGTACCAGTAAATAAAGGTTATCTATGACATCATGGAAAAAAGCATACATTTCTAATTAAGTAGGCCCATTTATAATTTTTTGTCATAAATAAGAAATTGAGGAAGTTCCTAGTTGTTGGTACCATCTTATGTTGTATTCGGTCTTATTTAATGTAAAATGCAATGTTGCCTAAGAACAATGTTCTATCATATACAATTAGTCATTTGGTACCATGGTTCCCCTAATAGACTGAGTCAGCAGAGTAATATCTCACACAACTTTGTTTATAGTACAACTGAAACTTAGCTCATAATTACTATAAATCTAGGTATTTGTTTTTTTTTCCGATCCGATTGAGGGTCTTTCCACTTTTCAGTGGTTGCCCTTTTACCAGCCGGCTGCTGGCCCTTCACATCCACATGTGTCAATCACAGAGGTAGATGATCAACAGCCAGTGTAGGGGTGACATGTGGTTAGCATGTCGAGTCCCCCAGCCGTTATAGCTGGTTCCTCAACCTGGAGCCGCTACTTATTGTAGCTACCCAATTGCCTCACGATGCTGGGTGGGCACCGGTCCCATACTGGCCGAAATACCATGAGAAAATTTCTTCCCCCATGGAGACTCGAACCAGCACAAGTCCCGTAGCTCTGCGCCAAGGCTTCCTACCTTAACCGCTCGGCTACGGCGCGGGACTGTTTTTTTTTAATTACAGAAAGCTCCCCTTTGTTTACCATGTTTGAAAAATTTATTTTACCACATTGCACTTTTCTCTTTATCTCTTGGTTTGCTTTTTCACTGTCAGCTTAACTAGACATAGCTTAGATGATTATTTGTACATATCAGAATTAAACGTCATTACTCAGTATATTATTAAAACAAAATTAAGTAATTTTGTACAATAAATTGCATGTTGTACTCTTTCTTTCTCTTGTATTTTGCAAATTAGAAATTACTTTAGAAAACCCAGACTGTTGGTTATTTGAATTAACTAAAAGTGACATAAGCAGTACAAGAAATGGTAGAAGTATGGTGGGCAAACAATTGAATATAATTACCAAAATTGTTTTATTGAAAATATCATCATTTGAGAATATTAGGGACATTTACAGTATTGGGGATTCTATACCATCATGTCACCTATATAGGTTCAAGTAAAAAAAAACAGGGAAACACAATTTTTTGTTTCAGTTTATGAATCATTACCTGAGAGAAAAAAAAAATATATATATATGGGTACGTGCCATAGCATAGTGGTTAAGGCACTGCGCTACAAGCCGGAAGGTCGAGGGTTCGAGCCCTGTGGGGTCAGGATTTTTAAACTGACCCAATCCCTCTGGCGGCACTATGGTCCTGGGGTCGACTCAGCCTCTAACAAAAATGAGTACCAGACGCTTGTTCTGGGGGTAAAGGCGGCCGTCACGCAGGGCTGACAACCCGGCTGACATCAAGTGTCGATTGAAAAAGTGGGAGCCTTAACCTCCTACTACCCCAAGGGCCTCCTGAGGTCTGTCGTGGGATCACTTTACTTTACTTTATATATATATATATATATATATATATATATATATATATATATATATATATATGTATGTTGATTTTTTTTCCAAAGAAAAAGTCTTAAAATGGAGTATGTATTGGAGCTCAAAGTAGCCTAAATTCACAATGTTTACAATATAAATGTGTATTAATCATTCCTCAGACTGTAGCCAATTTATCACAAAAACCTACTAACAAACAAGTAACCACTAAACTAATCTAGTGTACACTAACTTGCCCATTTTCTCATCCTAATTTGTCTGTGGAGTCCTGGGATAGAATCCCCTGAATGTGAGTAAACATGCTGGAAATTGGCTCTAGCAGGAAAGTGTGTTATCACATTGGCAAACACGATGCTAGCAATCACTTGCTCTCCGATTGAATATTCACAGGGGGCATGTGGCATAGAATAGCCCAGTATTATTAAAAAAATTGTATCTATAGATTGTCACCAAAAAAGGCATAAGTTGTTTTTTATTTTGCTTTTCTACATAGGCATGATAATGTGTACTAATTAATTTTATATGGTGCTTGCAAGTATCTCCAGTGTTAAGATAGGGACATATTCCACCAATGGGCTTAAGATGGAAATTTAAAGGAATTCTTTGGAGGTCTAGGTAGCATTTAAAATACATTCTTACTTGAAGTTCTGCCGAGCTGTAAAGGGAAGATTCTATACTAAAGGTTAACCGAGTTCTATGTAAATAAATCTTAATTATATATTTTGACTTCTAAAATAATTTAATACATAAATATAAGAACCAAATCTAATTCTAACTAAACTAAATTTAATTATTATTCCTACATTATGTCTTCTTGGGCATTAAAAGGGGGGGGGGAGAGAGAGAGAGAGAGATATATATATGTGTAGAGACCTAACATCCATCCGTAGTAATTCTGCCCAAAGGCAGGTCCTTCACTGCAATCATACTATGCTTGCAGCTTTACTAGGGAATTGTAGGTGTGGTAGCTTCCCATTGCTTTCCACACCGGTGAAGGATGATGATGGCCATATGATTTTGGGGACCGTTTGGGCCTGAAAGTTTTCCTGACATTTGTCTTACAGGTGAGGAAAATCCCCGATAAAAAACTGCCCCGACCGGGGATTGAACCCGGGCCCATTGTGTGACAAGGTGGCACGCTACCTCGAGACCACAGCGATGGACACCTAACATTTGACTCTACATTAATTCTAGAAGTTTTTTGAAGATATTATATTATTATTACCTCAACAAAAGGTACTATGATTACATTTTCTAAAACCTTATAATAAATCAAGTAAATGTAAGTGTACAAACTCGCCCTATGATTTCTCTGGAACTACAAGACACTGAGTCATTTCCCTGGTCCTTTAAAAATACAAATTAACAGTACTTTCTTGTACTGTTGCTTTCTCTTTTCCTCTACCTGCCCAGAGGCAGGTAGACTTCTAAATTCAGCAATTTTACAGTTAGCTTTCCAAAATAGCCTTGCATGGCTTCATCTCTCTCAAATATTAAATTATTTAGAAGTCAAGATATAAATTCAGCAATTTTACAGTTAGCTTTCCAAATAGTCTTGCATGGCTTCATATCTCTCAAATATTAAATTATTTTAGAAGTCAAAATATAAATTCAGCAATTTTACAGTTAGCTTTGCAAAATAGTCTTGCATGGCTTGATATCTCTCAAATATTAAATTATTTAGAAGTCAATATAAATTCGGGGCATGCCGTAGCGTAGTGGTTAAGGCACTGAGCTACAAGCCGGAGGGTCGAGGTTTCAAGTCCCGTTGGGGTCAGGATTTTTAAACTGACCCAAACCCTCTGGTGGCACTATGGCCCTGGGGTTGACTCAGCCTCTAATGGAAATGAGTACCAGATGCTTGTTCTGGGGGTAAAGGCGGCCGTCATGCAGGGCTGACAACCCAGCTGACGTAAAGTGCCGATTGTCTAGAAAAAGCGGGAGCCTTAATCTCCTACTACCCCAAGGACCTCCGGGCCTGTTGTGGGACCACTTTACCAAAATATGGTTGGTATCTAATGTCGAGCACTTGATAATGAAATCATTCACTCTCTTGCACTCAAATATTTAGCAGAAAGGCTGGTCTCTTCTACAAAAGCTGGACAACGGAGGAGATGGTTTCTTTCCATATCTTCATTTAAATTGCAAAAAGGGCATTTAGGTGAATCTGTTATGCCAATTCTGTGTAGGTGTTTATTCAAGCAGTCATGTCCCGTTAGCAGTCTGAATGTTGCTACTGCAGATTTTCTTTGTAATGTAGTAATGTCATAAGCTTGTAGGTTTTCCCATTCCTTTCCAGATGTTTTGGTGGTGTATTCTTCTCTAAGTTTATTGATGTATTTATTTGAGATAATTCTTTTGATAGAGTGAAAGGAAACTGGAGCAGAAGTTGGGTTTGAAACAATTTTGCTACCCTTCTTGGCTAGAAAATCGGCTATTTCATTGCCTGTCACTCCACAATGGGCCGGAATCCATTGAAGTACAACTTTTTTATGTAGACGGGATAAATGTTTATCATTTGTGACATTCGATAATTTTGATGCTTTTGGGTGTTGTGTCTCGTGTTATAGCAAGAATGGCTGCTTTGGAGTCACATAGAATTACAACTTTTGTAAATTTTTGGATGTGATATAAAAGATTTTGCAAACTTAAGAAAATTGCTAGAATTTTGCCATCAAAGTTTGTTGAATTTGTGTTTAGTTTACGATAAAAGGAAAAAAGTGGACATACTGCACCAGCACCAGTGCCACCATCATTTGGTAGGCTGGAGCCATCTGTAAAAATATGTATCCATTCAGGAGCTGGGTATCTTAGATTTATCATTTCCAGTGACATTTGTTTTAAAATATATGGAGGAGTTTCAGATTTCTTGATGTCTTCTGTTAAATGAAGGTTATATTCGATTTCCAAAAATTCTAGAGGGTTTTACCAAAATATAAATTCAGCAATTTTACAGTTAGCTTTCCAAAATAGTCTTCATGGCTTCATATCTCTCAAATATTATTTTAGAAGTGAAAATATATAATTAAGATTTATTTAATTATTTATGTAGAATTCTGCTAAACTTTAGTATAGAATCTTCCCTTTAGCTCGGCAGAACTTCAAGTAAGAATGTATTGTGATGCTACCTAGACCTCTGAGAAATTCCTTTAAATTTCCATCTCGAGCCCTTTGGTGGAATACGTCCCTATCATAACATCCAGTGTTATTTTATTATATATTTTATCCTAAATTGTTTGACACTTTGGTAGCTGCTATCATCATTCCACCTTCACTCCATTCAGAATAACCTCATGAGCCAATGAATAGTTTCATAGATTCATTGTATGTACATTTACTAAAATCAGTAGTAGTTAACAGTTCATTTAAATGATCATAGAAGAAACCCTGATTAATAATCTACACAAGACATGAATAAAAAAATAAGGTTAGTTTACTAGAAGACTTGCTGAATTATTCTCTCCCCTGTACAATTTTTCAACTATTGTTTTATATACCACAGCCGTAGCGTAGTGGTTAAGGCACTGCGCTACAAGCCAGAAGGTCGAGGGTTCAAGTCCCATTGGGGTCAGGATTTTTAAACTGACCCAAACCTTCTGGCGGCACTATGGCCCTGGGGTCAACTCAGCCTCTAACGGAAATGAGTACCAGACGCTTGTTCTGGGGGTAAAGGCGGCCGTCACGCAGGGCTGACAACCCGGCTGACATCAAGTGCCGATTGTCCAGAAAAAGTGGGAGCCTTACCTCCTACTACCCGAAGGGCCTCCTGAGGCCTGTAGTGGGATTACTTTACTTTACCACAATAGATATGTGAATCATTCAAGGAATTGATGGGGATATTTCAGTGATGTCTTCTCGTAAAGTAACCCTATTTGTGATGATGACGATTAATGGCATAGCCGTTTGTTGAGCCATAGCCTCTTCTTTGTCAGGAGTTAACAGACCAAGTTCATTTTAATTACCTTATTTGCACAAAGATGTCATGAGTGGAATGTGGTCAACACACTGGCTCAGTGATGTGAGACATCTAGCAGGCAACTAAGGTATTACTAGGATGTTTGAGATCTTTAAATTTTGCTCAGAGGCCTCTTTTTTCAGGCTTAAGGATGTTTTATGTATGAGCCTGAAAATCTTAAGACTTGGGACCCACGGTTTAAAGTCCTTCCTGGAGGACTTGTGCCTTGGATTTTTCCATCCTAAAAAAATCCATTGACCGCGGCCAGGTTTGAACCTGTGACCCTCAGGACTAGAAACAAGGAGCATAACCCCTAGTCCACCATGGCCAAACAAATAACCCTATTAATCTTTTAATTTTAAAAATAAACAATCTTAACACCTAATGAAAATTTAATAAATTACACTGAGCAACAAAAAATAAACTTTTTTTTTTAGTCTCAGAAAGAAAAATATGTGATTCTGATAGTATTTTTTCTCCTGAATTCAAATATGATATCGTTTTTTTTCCATCATGTAAGGTTTCCGAGAGACAGGAATTTATAATTTCAAATACTAATATTTCTATATTCGTAACTATACAATATTCGAACATTCAGACTTACCTAGAAAGTAAGAAATGACGATTTTCTGCTATATTTCTCCTGTGGAGCATCCCTCTTGATGGTCCAACAATAATCGGCCAGCATATTAGGATTCCATTTGCCTTGATATCTCTTTTCTATAGCTGAAATCTCCTGAGTTAGCTCATTTGGTTTCATTTTACAATGGACAAATGGACAAAAAAAGTTTATTAAAAATTATTTAAATCCATTAATTGAAATTGAAATAAAGAAACTGTGGGTGATGGAGAAATTCTGAATACATATTTGAAAACTCGATAAAAAACTGCATTAAGTACAACTATTAGTACTCATGAGACAAAAATCACGTTGACCAGTGTAATGAATATGTGAAATTATTTGGTAATGGAGTCAGTTCTGGTTGACTGGTGGTTACCTTGTTCACCTCAGTTTCCAAGATTCAGGAGTTCAAACCCACCCAGGGTCGATGAATTTTTTAGCATCTAAGAATTCTTAGTGTGGGTACTTTTGGAAGGGAACTAAAGTCATGGATTTTATACACCAAGAATCCTAGAATTATAAGTTAACATAAAAGTACACAATGAAATACCTTCATAATTATTGATAATATCAAATATCCCTCTGCATTTCAATATCAGTATTTTTTTTGTGATACAAAAAAAAATCCTGTATAGATAGGTCAGAATTTTTTCACAATTTTGGAGATATTTCTCTTTTTAAACACTTACCCACCAATTATCAGAAATAATATTTAATTTTTTGCTATATAGGGGTTCAGCTATTGCTAAAATAGTTGGTAACAATGCTCTGCGACATGACAACATCGATGAGACTGTCACAATGTATGTTTATGAAGAGATTATTGATGGGAAGAAGTTGACAGAAATTATAAACGAGCAGCATGAAAATGTAAAGTACCTTCCAGGCATCAAGCTGCCACCCAATGTGGTAAGTACATACTGTATTTATGTATTCTATTGGTTTAATATTTGTAGGCTGACTATAGCCTTTATACTGTTTTGAATGAGACAGTATCATTTTTCTTTTTCTTTTTAATTTCACAGCTGTCCTGTTGTTTTAATTAAAAATGTGGGATTTGTCTATTATTTACAAACTGTAAATACAGGGTATACATAAAAGAATATAGTGATTTTAAAGGTGTTGAATTATACTTTAACTATGAAAAAACAAAACTAATTTTAAATGAAAGAGTAACATCTCCAGTTTTACATTGTAAGTTCATAGGTGTTTAATGTGAGCCCCGTTTGTTACACGACACACATCCAACCTGTAGGCTAATTCTTTCCATACATTAATAAGCATGTCTAGATTGATGGCAGCAACAGCTTCTCGAATCCTGTCTTTCAACTCGGGCAGGTTAGCAGGAAATGGAGGCACTTAGACTCTGTCCTTTACAAAACCCCAAAGGAAAAAATTGCATGGAGTGAGATCTGGTGATCTAGGAGGCCACTGGAGATAAGCCCTGACATCTGGACTATGACGACCAATCCAATAATGACAGTGTGGAAGGTCTTACGAAAACACTTACATATGCATCCCTACCATTTACAATTGTTACAGGCTCTAAAGCCTACTGATTACGCTGGCTTTGCACTTGAAATGTTGCAGCAGCAACATTCTCCTCAGACACTCTTGGTCATCTCACACTTTTGCCTTTACACAGGCAACCAGTTATTGCAAACTGATTATGCCAACAACGGACGTTGCCATAGAAACAAAAGAAAAGAAAGCTATCTGCTCACTCATACAACTAAAACTATCTTATTTCAGTCTAGACACAACTTTTTACGCCTCATTTGAGTGATAATTTTATTACTTGAAACTAGTATATTCTTTTATTCTTTTATGTACACACTTATAGGAATATAAATATATTCTTTCATTTTTTATTGTGATGGTAATGTATAAATTTATATACATGGGCTAATCGTTTGAAAAATTTTCTGAAGAGAAAAATTTCTGAACCAGAATTTGAACTCAAGAACTCCAATTTTAATCACCTGCATTAACCATTTGTACTATTTAGACATCCCTGCCCTGACACAAATTTTTCACTCCCCTATAATTCTGTCACTTGCAGCAGTGATCACACAATTGGTTGTTTCTAAATTTTATTAGTATAAAAAAATCCCATCTTAAAGTCTTCATAATTTAGAAGCAATCCAAGTGTGTTGTGAATGATTCATTGCTACCAGAAATGCAGAATTATAAGTGAAAGAGAATTTTGTGTCAGGGAAGGAATACCTGAATAGTATATTGTTAATGTACCAGTTCATAAAGCGAGATTGGTTCAAATCCTGGTTCAGGCAGAAAGTTTTCCCTTCAAAAAATATTCTTTCATGTTGGTCAATTAAAAATATATTATTCATAACTAGGGAAATCATTTTTACATAAATAATATTTTATTCTATTTCACATTAAAATACATATTTTTATAAATTTTTTAAATGTAAATATATATTTTAAATAATTTGGCTAAATCACATAAATTATTTTCTTGTTATATTTTTAAATTAATCCAAAGACTCATACATTTCTCATATTGAATGAATTTACAGTATGATAAAATTTTATTCTTAAACATATTGTCGCATCGTGACCTTCACTCCACTTGCTAGCTCAAAGAGGAATCCCTTATTTCTGATTAGGCTGATACAATTCACTGGAATGGAATATTCTTGTCAGTCAGTTGTCTTGATTACTTTAAACCATTTATACAGTACCAATACTTTAAGTGAAGTGATTGTTAGTGATACAACACCAAAAATAAAGCCACATAGTCATTCTCGTTTGCAACAATATGTTGCTGAAATTAGTGGAATATTTGCAAGTAATAGAAAGTCCTTTTCTGTCAAAAATGTGGGAAATTTCATATTATTTAAAATTGCCAAAGTTTAGAAAGGGCTAATAGATGTTGGATTGAAAATTTGTGTGTGTCAGTGATATTTCTTCGATGAAATATTGCAAGACTATCTTCTTGTGATGCTGAACAGTTCTTCTTCTGGTATCATGCATTATTCCGAGACAGTCGACATCAGTTTGTGATGGAAAACTTGGAGAAAATTTTCATTGTTTGCTGCAATAGCAAGTTTTTTTTTAATCCTCCAGTGTCTCAACATGATTTTTATAATACATATTTACAAATGTTTAATATTGAAAAAAAATGTTTTTACATTTAAATACATATTTTCCATATTTTTACTACATAAAAATAAAACATTTTCTAGTTTTTTAGCACATAAAAATCCATTATCCATTCATAATCAGTAATGTACCATGAAAATGACAGTAATTTAAGTATTGTTTGATAGTAAGTATCAATATCAGAGTGAAGAATCATAGTACCTGAGAGGTTATTTGCTATCATAACAGTTCTTCTTTCCTTCCAAGTATTAGGCCAAGGCCTATTACGATCCTATAGAAAATTTTCCCTCCAGCGTTTCATAGGACGGCCCAAAGATCTTCGTCATCTTGGTATATAATTATAAACAGCTTTGGGGATCTGATTTGAACTCATTCTTTCTAGATGGTGTTTCCAATTTAGTTGGTACTGTTTAATATATTCCAAAATTGGCGTAGTCTTCAATTCTTTTAAGATATCGGTGTTCCTTTTCCGATCCCATCTGGTGTAACCCGCTGTTCTGCGCATGAATCTGATTTCACAAGCCGTCTATCATAACAGTATGTAGAAAAAAGAATCTAGAATAATTGATTCTTGAAATCATCTTCTGGGATGAATGGCCATGGTCCAGAGTTCATATAAAGTTGTCTACTACAGCAGTACATGAATTGTTAAGTTGTATCAACTCTGGACCACGCAATTTGGGCATAAGATGATTTCAAGAATCAAGACTCTGGCCTTGAAACCCTATAAAGTTATCTAAATTAATGTTGGTTAAATGTAGGGTGTAAATGAGCCCTGTGCCAATGACACTCACCCCTTCGTATATTGTAGAAATATTATAGCATTTGCCATTCATGGCAAACCTATCAAAAAATTAGCGACACTTTTATTATTCATAAATATTTATTAAAAGTTCAACTATATAAATTAGTTAAAAAAACAGAAAATCATCTCCCAGAGCCCATAGAATGAACTGTTCTTGGTTTTATGAAAAAATTGTTCCAGTGGTTTATGTGGAGTGATAACAGTTATGACTTAAGAAATAATGACTAATGTTAATGAGCATTTAACACTGATAAGAGTTCAGATTACTTTGTTTTTCAGCCTGAGTTATGTAATCATAAACTAACTTTTGTTATTAGTACTTTCATGAAACATTTTGTTCCCTTGAGGTTATTATTAAATATTTAAAAAAACAATAACATTTGTACTTGTTGTGGCAGTCATCCTCAACAAATCAATTAATTATACATTAGACAGGGACAATTTAATCTGTATTAATTAAATAAAAATAAAACATAGTTTTGGAGGCTGTAGAAATTAATAAATTTAAAAGTAGTAAAAAACTGTTAAATTCTCAACTTGATTTGAATGAATCCCCTTTGTTAAATTAAAAAAATTAAATAAATATTGTTGTATTGTTGCTTAGATCAGTTGGAACACAATTCATAATTTGTTAACATGTCTGAAGAAGGTACAGTGTACCGAAACAGCTGTCACTGAATTATATAATAAATATGAAAATCAAATAAAACTACGTTTTATTTTTATTCAATTAATAAATTTGGATTTTCATCAAGTAAACACCAACTCAATTGATAATTTAATATGTCTTGCTTGTATACATTTTATTATTAGTTTTAGTCTTAATTTTAACTAACATTAACTGGTTGCATTATAGATCATAATATTAAAAGTGACTAACTAGCAAAGTAAACTAGTCATAAATTTTCACCTAAAAGCATAGATATTATCTTTTTGATCAAATTTTTATTTAGTATTTAATATTAGAGTTAATTGAGATTGTTATATTCTGATGTAATTAATATATGTTTGTCCTGGTGAGTGGAAGATGGCCTTAACTCCACCAGGCTAAATAAATCTAAATTTAATTAATTGATTAATTAGTTAATTAATTGAGTGATTAGTTAATTAATTTATTGAGGACTGCCAAAACAGGTACAATTTTATCATTTTTTTAATATTTTGCTATTAAGACAGGATAATAATGAATCTAAATGTCAAACTTTTCATTCTTTGTAGTTTTTATGATGATTAGAGTTTTTATTTAAGTACGAAGTCTGAAACACAAACTTGGTCAGTGTTTTAAAACTCTGATGGTAGAGCAGGTGAATTTATATAAGAATTTTTTAAAACCTAAGTCTATACTGGTGCCTCATATATGTTTACTGAGCAAGCTGACATTATACAGTACTCATATTTAAAAGGTTCTATGTTGAAAATCGCTGCATTCCTTTGAAATATTCTTAATTTTAAAAGCATAAAGCTGATATCAAGTAAAAAAAATGTATTTGGATTATGTTTAACATGCAGAATTATCAATTCACTTCAGTCCTTGACATAGCATGATAGACCCTAGACTTACCAACTGGCTGTTAGCCTCACATCTTCGTGTCAATCTTATAGATGGATGATCATCTAGCCATTATAGGGATGTAGTCACCATAACAGATTAAAATTTATAAATTCACCCTTTCTAAGTCTGTGTGGGATTTTTTTAAAAGTCCTATTTATCGGGATTTTTCCTCACCTGTAAGACAAATGTCCCCGAAATCATATGGCCATCATCATCATCATTCACCGGTGTGGAAAGCAAGGGAAGCTACCACACCTACAATTCCCTAGTAAAGCTGCAAGCATAGCATGAAAATGCTATGATTGCAGTGAAGGACCTGCCTTTGGGGAGAATTACTATGGATGGATATATTCTCTGTGCAGTCCATGACATACCACACTTCTAATGGCTGGTCCCAGCTGCCATACCTGAAGAGCTAGGCTCTAACACTTGGACTTGGATGGGTGACCGTCCAGCCTCAGACCCACATATGTGCATATAGATGGGTGACCATCCATCGCTAACTAATATCAGTGTCGGCACCCTAACAACCAATGGAGACCACGCTACATGTCAATTTGATTTACATATATTTGTACTATACATTATATTTTACATACTACCAACAACTGGTATGACCAGGACAAATGATCTCGGATCAGAAATCTGGGCTCTCGTATAAAATCAACAGCAAAGATAGTGGACGCCATCTGTAAGGATCATAGGCTACTTCTCAATTGAATTATTAATTGATTGATTTTTTTACTTAATCAGTTTGTAAAATTTTGTTTTAAATATATGTGATTAATCTATTTATTGACTGGGAAACTTATACAATTTAGAGGGAAATCATGGGAAAAAATTGATGAGCTATACACAGAAATAAAATATAAAGGCCGCAAGGAAGCAGTAGCAAAATTCAGACTGATGTCAGGACACGACTGCCTGGCTCACCACCTCCACAGAATAAACGTTTTCCAATCCGACAGATGTGTCATATGCAAAGACCCAGACCTGATCATGGACAAACACCACCTTCTAATCGGTCCAGCTTTAAATCCAACTGCACAACACTCTAAGGACCTTGTTCGCTTGTACTGGGAAGCCAGAGAGAAAATTACTTAAGCGTCAAATCTCGCCGTTAGAAAACAACAACAACAACTTATACAATTTTATGTCCATGTTACAATAAAATTATTTTAATTCATTCTTCATTTCGTGTATCCAACTGTAGCTGATAACATGAATCCATTGCACACTTATACTTATTTCGCTTTAGAAGAATCCATATTGTGTATAAATTGCAATGGGGCTGCATTGATGTACATGCAAGCTTATGTAGGCATTTTTTAGTTCCTTGTTTACCTAATACGTCAATAACAAGATTAACCTTTCACGGTGAGTGCCCACGAAATGGTAAGAATTAGATAGATTGATAGAGAGGAATGAAAGTTGGAAAAGATCTCCTGTGCCTCGAATGCTCTAATATCATCAGAGTCAAAAAAACAAGAAAGTAAGTGGAAGCAATGTTTTGCTCAGCTTGGGCACCTTGTGGTCACCATCCAAATATCCCCTAGATGTGGACCCCTTAGGTTATATTATTTTAATGATTATTTAGTGAAACAAAAATAACCATCTCATCATTTTCTAAAGGCAATGCCCTGTCAATAAAATATAATGCTATAATTAGCGTTGCATTTTTTCACCTGCCCGCTTAATTTCTTGTTAGTCTTGGAATCCTATAATTTCTATTGTACCTTCTAAAACAGTCTTCTTTAAACTTCTAAAATTTTGCTCTTAAAAAGTGTTTTAACAAAATTGTGACAATTATAGCCAAAAAGAATATTTTACTACCAATGATAATTAAGTAAAAATTAAGATAATCCAAATTATGATTATTTGATATCACCCACATCCCCTTATTTAATATAAACAAACTTTTTATCACTGAAAATCTAAGTAGTTTTGCTTCAGGTTCTTAAGTAAATATTTATTAAGATAAAAGTGACAGTTAAACTGAAAATATTTAAAGTATAGCACATTGTTTCTATATTTGTAACTTGATAGTGAAAATATTTCCTGCACATTTGTCCTTGTGCTCTTTATCTCTACTTAATTACTGACCTTGGGAAAATGAAAATAACTTTCTAACCTTTCAATTCTTGTCCAGTCATTTCCTTACATACATGGTATGCAGATATTATTATACAGCAATTATATTTTTCATAAATACTCGAAAATTACTTATTTTTAGCTACAGAGTAACATAGTGGATTATCTGTATTAATGGCTTATGTCTTGGAGACATAAGTAGAAGTTTGAAGATAAGCTGTTGATAACCGATAAGAATGTGGTCAGTGCTCCAAGTAATTTTTGTATTCTGATGACATAACTTGTGTCCAGAGTTCAAAGGCATGAACTTGAACCAGATTAAAATAAGTAATCACTTTTTAGTGAGATATAGTCTGACCTTACGTCCAAATTGTGGAAGGTGGGCGATGCTCAAGTAATAAATAAGTTTGGCCTGTATTCATCTTATCTCATAAATTTTTTTGGGCTGTTGTACACTTCAGGTCGCAAAAATTTTTCAATTTAATATCTTATTTCACTGATGCACTAAACACTTTTAAACACGTTTAAAACATTTTGCAACACTTTTAAACACATTTTAAACATCTTCCAATGTTGCAACGATCTTTTTTTTATATTTATATATTTACGTAAAACATGGTCGTGCTACATTGCTTACTGCTATTTTCCTCCTCTTCCTATGTTGTTCCAGCGTTGCCACCATCAACAACCCAAAATACTCCAGATGTTGCCAACCATTTCCACGTTCCCTGGATTTCACCTACGTTAGAGTAATTGATTTGTGTTACAGTAATTGATTTAGGTTTGGTTAGCTTTTAGGTTCCTTGCTTTTTAAATGTAATTTGATACGTAAAATAAATTACCTCTTCATATCTGTTATTCTATGAAAAATTCAAAATATCGGACGGTTACCACGTAAAATCATATTTCCACTAGTTCATTTCGTGTTTATTATACATTTTTAGACAAGTTCTGGGAATTTTGTGTCAATGTTGGTCATACTGATTTCTCATACATATACCGCCAACTGCTGGAGGTTGCATATATCTACCTGGGATAATTGGAGCACTAGCACATGCGCACTGCGATTCTATAGAACTTAGAAAAATTTTCGTGCGACCCGAAGTGTAGCATATCCGTTTTTTGTAAGATGTGTTTTAAAGCTTCTGTGTTTCATCAGTGATACAGACCAATTTTCTTTAAGTGTCAGCCCTGGATCTCGACTCCAGCTATCTCATTTTGTGGTCCAAAGAACTGGTTTATTAAGCTCCTTTCCCCGGGAATTTCAAAATTAATAATTCTCTCCTTGTCTTCTGTATTTAAATTTTTCCCCATATGGTGAGTTTTTTTGTGTTTTCTGTTTTAATAATGTTGTGTTTACATCTATCTTATGATATCTGACCGGATGTGAGCAGCGACTGCAGATTTTTCTACCCCTCCTTTTTTTACATTTCTTATGTATTCTTTAAATCTAACAGTTAAATTTTTTCAAAGTTAAAATTGGGAAACACTCATTAATTTATTAGTTAAATTTTTCTTTGTTTTCCCTATGTATATCTTATCACAATCAGCACATGTTATTTGGTATATTCCTGATTTTTTGCTATCTTCAATCTTTTTTTTTTCCCTTAAATTTTTGTTGGTTTTTATTAGTTTATTTAGGCTGCAATAATTCTTTGGTGCTAAACTGATATTGAGTTTTAAAAGAATTGGAAAATATATTACTTCCTAATATATTTTCACATGAGAATTTATTATCAGGATGAAGTACAGTGGAAACTTGAACCCTGGTATCTCAAAGGTAACTGTTAAGATCTGACAAGAACTCTGAAATTTAATCACAAAAAGACAACATTGATGCTATCAATGGGTCCAACAAGTCAGTAGTGAACTGCTTTCCATTTAATACTGTTTATATTAATTAATTACGTTCTTTATAGCTCTGATCATTACCATCCCAATTCAAATTTTGCTCATAGGCCACTTATTTCAAGTTTGAGGTTCTTTTATGTCTTAAATCAACGACACAGGTCCCATGGCTTAACTTCTCTTTTGAAGGAAGAATTTTGTGCCTTTAAAAATCCATTGATCCCAGCCAGGTTTGAACTTGCAAACCTCGGAATCAGAGATAAGCATGAAGACCCACACAACTGCTTTCAAGAGAAGAACTAGTCTCAAAAGGTCTACAAATTATTATCGACGACAAGGCAAGGAAAATGGATTTAGTTCGTAGATGTACAATAGGAAAGTTATAATTTAGAACAAATCCAGGAAGGGGAAGTGTGGCTAAATAGAACTTTATGGAGGAGGCTATGTTCTAAGACAACACACACATAAGTGGTAATATCTGATGAAGATTATAATTGTTACATATCCATCCATCCATAGTAATTCTGCCCGAGGGCAGGTGTTTCACTGCAATCATAGCATTTTCATGCTATGCTTTGCAGCTTTACTAGGGAATTGTAGGTGTGATAGTTTCCCGATGCTTTCCATACCGGTGAAGGATGATGAAGATGATGATGATAATGATGATGATGGTGGTGATGGCCATATGATTTCGGGGACCATTTGGGCCTTAAAGTTTTCCTGACATTTGTCTTACAGGTGAGGAAAAACCCCGATAAAAACCTCACCCAGAAAAACTGTCCCGACCGGGGGTCGAACCCGGGCCCGCTGCGTGACAGGGCAGCATGCTAGCTCGAGACCACAGCGGTGGACTTGTTACATATATTATCATTAAAATTCCAATCATCAAACAAAATGTTTTCAAAATCGTTGACGTGTTTCAATAACAAAGCTTAGATTGTGATTAGAAAAATATTGAACTGCATCAACGATTTTAAAATTTTTGTTTAGTGATTAGGATTTTAGTGATAATATATGTAATAATTATCATCAAGAAGATCCTGAATGTTAATGTAAGATTATAACTGTTTTCATTTTACACTCTACATTGAGACAAATAGAGAAAAGCAAAATAACAGCTAATGAAATTATTTTTATAAGATGCACTGCAGGATATACAAAATTGGAACATAAGTGTAATGAGGAAATCGTGAAAGAACTTAATCTAGAACCAGTGCTCCATTTTGTACAGAATTATCAAAACAACTGAATGAGCCATTTATGGTGGGTGAAATCATCTAGAATCCCAAAAGCAATGCTTCACTACCAACTCCATGGAAAAAGATCTATGGGATATCCCAAAATGTAATGGGATCATAACAGGTCATTTGGCCTAACACATATATTGATGATGTTGATTTTATACTACAGAATAGGCATAAGTTTATTGACAAGGAAATTTCAGCATAGGAAATTTACATGGTACCTTCTTAATATAGTAACATTGAACTTTAAGGCATATTCTCACGTTTATTTTGGTTGTAGCATTGTTGTTCTTTTATGGACAGGAGTTTTGGCAGTTATATCTTTCAAAATGATAATTTGCAGAGTTTCATCCATATTCCTTCTCTCCAGTAACATTTAGTCCAACTTACCTTTACATCAGGTAGTGCAAGTGGTTAGACGCTCGCCTCTCACCACTGGGGTTTTGAGATTGAGTCTCGGTGGTGGATGAAACAGAGCTTGGACAGGCTTTTCTCGGGCCCATTTTCCCTGCCACAATTTCATTCCACCATTTCTCCATACTCATCTCATCCATTTTGTTTTATTTCGTTCATCTGCTCCTGTGATGGTGTGCCAGGCATAGTCGGCCAGCACCCTTGTCATTCGCAGACCTCTATATAAAGGGATTCATCTCATCTCATCCCTCGACCCGACCCTGAGTTGGACATGAGTTGAGGATATTATATTATTATATTACCTTTACATCCATTGTCCATTTTTACCTTGCATGTGTTTACATCGTCTCAATCATAAGAGTATTAAATATCCCATATTTTAAAAAATACAGTAAGTCAGGTTTCCCATAGCCTAATAAGTAATAACATTTGAAATTCATTTAGTACACAGCTATTTAGCTTTCAGATTGATTTATTTATTATATATTTATTTAATTACTTACTTATATTTAGAGGAGTCCATCGCTGTGGTCTCGGTAGCGTGCTGTCTTGTCACACAGCGGGCCCGGGTTCGATTCAGGGCAGACTCCTGGATGAGGTTTTTTCAGGGTTTTTCCTCACCTGTAAGACAAATGTCAGGAAGCTTAGGGCCTAACGTTCCCCGAAAATCATCCGGCCATCATTATCATCCTTATCATTATCATCATTCACCAGTGTGGAAAGCTACTACTCCTATAATTCCCTAGTAAAGCTGCAAAGCATAGCATGAAAATGCTATGATTGCTGTGAAAGACTTGCCCTTGGGCAGAATACTATGGAATGGAATATTTAGAGGCACCCTTTCTCTCATATGAATGATAAAAAAGACAAAAAATATTTTAAAGTGATTTAAAAGTATCTTGACAAATCATGCGATTGTAATTAGAAGAACATTGATATAATTTTTGCAAATTATGGGAAAAAATGCAATGTGAAACAAAATTGATTAATTTTGTGAATAAGTGTGAAATTATAACAATATTCATACAAAATAATAAAAGTGATCCCACAACAGGCCCGGAGGCTCTTGGGGTAGTAGGAGGTTAAGGCTCCCACTTTTTCTAGACAATCGGCACTTTATGTCAGCCGGGTTGTCAGCCCTGCGTGACGGCCGTCTTTACCCCCAGAACAAGCATCTGGTACTCATTTCCGTTAGAGGCTGGGTCGACCCCAGGGCCATAGTGCCGCCAGAGGGTTTGGGTCAGTTTAAAAATCCTAACTTTAAAAATATATTCCCAATTTCTGTTAATAATTAGCAAAGAAAATATATTCTGTAAAGCAGCAAAATCGGACATAACTTCATCTTGCTCAGGAATTTGCAGTTTATACAGTTCCTGCCTGATAGACTTTTTCTCATTTTCACCTGAAATGTTTTTCATGCTTACTGTAAAATTTGTTTGTTTGCACTTAATACGATTTGAATTGAAACTCTACATTTTATTGCACATAAAAAATGTTGAAATTTGACTAATTTTATGTTAACATCCCTGGAGCTTATGTTACTTAAAACTCCCCCATTTTATTAAATGTATGTAGGAAGTACACTATGAGGTTTCTTTTAATTATTTACGAGTTGGATTTATTTTAGTTACAAAAGAGTTGGATATTTTGACTCACCTCATATATCTTGATTTTTATGCAGACTGTTTTCGTTTTTTTTTTTTTGCGACATTTTCGATGCATTCCATTCAACTGATGAAAAATAAATACAGAAAAAAAGTTGGAATGCATCGAAAATGTCACAAAAAAGTGACAAAACCGGTTTGCATAAAAATCAAGAAATATGAGGTGAGTCAAAATATCCAACTCTAATAATTTCCCATTTCACTTTCCTGACCACTAGCCTTTTGTCATACATATTATTTGAAGTCATATTGCAAACAGTTAAAATTGTGCCATGTAATTAATGTACACCCTGTATAATCTTGTGGTGTTGATTTTAAAGTGGATGTCTAAAGATGTTATCTCTGATGACATTATGAGCATAGTACAAGGTGAATGAGTGTAATTTAGAATAGGTAACAGAACAAAGGCTAATGATATTATAGGTACACACATGTATAATCATTGTTTTATATTTACATATGTAGATGTAGAGTCCTATGTTCAAGGTTTTCATCGGTGCC
>JASPKZ010010110.1:0-95504 GCA_030220185.1 Diploptera punctata
GGGGCGAGTCTTGCAAATTCCCACCAGGGAAATAAAAGAATTTTAAGTACAGAAATGGATGTTTAAGATGATCAGCTGGAAAATCAAATGATAGAATACGAAAATAAAGAAATAAGGGAAATTATGGGTGTACAAGAGGAAGCCGGACATCATAGACATCATAGAAAAGAAAAAAGATTGCAGTGGTATGGTCATGTCCAAACGAATGCCAGAGCAAAGATTGCCAAAAATTGTTATGGAATGATCCCAATGGAAAGGAGGAGAGAGGAAGACCGAAGAAAACTTGGATAGAAGGGGTACAAGCGCTATGAATATCAGAAGAATGGAGGAAGATCAATGGATGGATAGAGAGGAATGCGTTTGGTTTCCGGAAGACGGCGGCAGCTGCCATGTACCGGATGATGATGATGAGATAAAATACAATATTGAAATATAGATTTTATAAATTTTGCAGTACTTTTATGTTCGGGTATCGTTTATATTTTAAATATATGATAAAATGGCTAATTAACGTGCGGAATCTGTTTACAAAATATGGTCTGATAAATAAAGTACATGTGGCAACAATGCACTTCTCATTCTGCGGTCTCCGGAAAAATCAATAAGTAGCTCAATGGCCCGTGTAATATATAATCGAATTTACATATTGTATTATTTTTTAATATTTACACGAAAACTGTCAAAGCTGCATAAAAAAATAAACATTTCAGCAATTTTGAAAAAATGAAGCTATTCAAAAAATAATATTAAAACATCAAACCGAGCAATTACATAGAGTATATATTTTATTATAAACTTCAAAGTTTTTAAAATATTTCGTTTCCATGTATGAGATCCATTAGTAATGTCAGAACTCGCGTCAAAGGTGACACAAACATCGCAACCTACGATCGTGTTTTGTTAATTTGCAACACTGTAGGCGTACGTTGGATGAACCAGACGCCTGTCGAATAAATGTTATAATTTGGTAAAATGAAGATGTGTATGACGTAATAATAGCGTTATAACTATTAAATAACCAATAATAACAGTTATAAAAGCAGTTATTAAACAGTTATACTTATTTATATAATGTCTCAACTTTAAAACTACCAAAAATCGGTCATCGAAATTTTCATTTTTACGTTCTTTTGTCTAGAATATGTTGTTGATTACATGAGATTTGGTTTTTTTTAAAATATTTCTTGGTTTTATACTTAATAGCTGTGCTGACAACTGTGATCAATCATAAATATAAATTACATTACGTGATTTCTCCATTTCTACCCATTATATTTATTTTTATTTTCAATCCTCTCATGATAGCGATTCTCTGCCCGAAGTCCCCCCACATTAATAGACTTTAAAACAGGAAAAAAACGCATAAATTATTATAGCAAATGTGAATAATAATCTGAGGAAAGTAATATAAATTGATTTATTTCCCAAAAAAAAAAAAGCCTGAAAATTAAATGTGAAGTTGAGGTGACTTTAACACAAGAACGGCATATGTACAATGTTAAACTTTTTCCTAGTTTCCATGCCCCTCTTCCATTCCTCATTTGTGTCACATGACCTGCTCACCGAAGTCTACGAGACTGACTGTAAAAAACGATGTCGGTTTAAACAACTTACTTACTAGCACTATCGTCCCCGTAGTTTCACGGCCGCGTGTAGATAAGCTCTCATCCATCCCTATCCTGGGATAATTTTCCAATCTCCCCTGTATAATCTACTTAACTCAAAAGCATGTAAATATTATTCTCACGCTTCATTCTTGGTCTACCGAATGGCCGTTTTCACTCTGGTTTGCTATACCAGCTTCAATGCCTCACTTTCTTTCCGCATTCGTACCATGTGTCCTGCGCATCGCAGTCTATAAAACTTAACTGTATTATATTCGATTTCCTACTATATATATCATGTAGTTCACTGTTATGTAGTCTTCTGCATTCGCCCGTCTGTTCATCTCTCTTTTTTGTCCTAAATTTTTATAAGAACTTTGTTCTGAAATAGTACAGTATTTCATTATTCATTTCCCTTATTGTTTCATATTTTGACTTTTTATTATTTTTTTCAATGCCCCAAGAATTGTCTTTCGACATTCCTGGTTTCTCTCCTGGCATAGCGTACTTGTAACCCACTTCTGAGGTTGGGGCGCCAGGAAGGAGGGGTTACGTTGCCACGATGATATTATGGGTGATATTGATGATGATGGTGCGCCAGGAGAGTACCTAATCCTAAGCTTAACCTAAGATGAATATGAATGATGATGATTGCGATGGCCATATGATTTCGGGGACCGTTTGGGCCTTAAAGTTTTCCTGACATTTGTCTTACAGGTGAGGAAAAACCCCGATAAAAACCTCACCCAGAAAAACTGTCCCGACCGGGGATCGAACCCGGGCCCGCTGCGTGACAGGGCAGCACACAACCTCGAGACCACAGCGGTGGACATATTATTATTATTATTATTATTATTAATTATAAAATAATTATAATTTTTTTATTAATAATTTTTCACTAATTATAAATAGTACTATAATAATATATTTATTATTGTAAATTTTCCAATTTTTCAGTTAATTTAATGCTACGTTTGGTTTATATTAATAAATTTTGAAAAAAAATTGCTAGTTAACATGCGAAATATGTTTACACAACAGTCTAAGAAATAATGTAGATGTTGCAACAATCTACTTGTCATTCTCCGTCTCCGGAAAAATCAATAAGTAGCTCAATGGCCTTCATAAAATTTCAATCAAATATACATATTGCATTATTTTTAATATTTACACGAAAACTATCAAAGCTGCATAAGAAATAAACATTTTCAGACAATTATGAAAAATTAATTTATTCAAAAATAATATTAAAACATCTCTGAGCAATTACATAGAGTATATATTTTATTTTAATCTTCAAAGTTTTTAAAATATTTCGTTTCCACGTTAATAGACGATCTGTTCATATTGTCAGAACTGCGTCAAGGTGACACAAACAACGCCACATAGCGATTGTTTTTTGTTAATTTGCAACACTGTAGGCGTACATTGAATAAACCAGGTGCCTGTCGAGTATAAAGCTTGTAATTTGGAAAATATGAAGACGTGTATGACGTAATTATATAGGCCTATATATAGGCTCTCCAGACATCCCTATACCTATATGTTTTTCAATCATTCCCTGTGTATTCTATTTCCCTGATATCGCCTACGCTTTAGTTTCCTACAAAGAATTTCCATGCCTCTCTTTCATTCCTCATTTGTGTCACATGACCAGCTCACCGAAATCTAGGAGACTTGACCGTATAAAACTATGTCGTTTAAACTAAGTAACTCACTGGATCTATCTGGAACTCTCCATGCACCCCTATCCTGAGCTAATGTTTTCCTCTTATCCCATTATAATCTACTTCGCCCAAATCATATTTAATGTTATTTTCCCACTTCGTTCTAGATCTATCAACTGGCTGTTTTTTTTCTGGTTTTCCTACAATAATCTTCCATACACCTCTTTCATTGAGACTTGACTGCTTAAAATCATGTCGTTCAAACTAACTCATTGGCTCTATGGAACCTGTAGGTCCATGGCCACAAGGCCATAAGCTCTTCATACATCCCTATCCTGGGCTAATGTTTCCAATCATCCCCTGTATAATCTATTTCCCACAAATCGTGATAAATATTATCCTCTCGCCTCATTCTTGGTCTACCGAATGGCCGTGTTCACTCCGGTTTCCTATAAGAAGCTTCAATGCCTCCTTTTCATACCGCATTCGTACCACTTGTCCTGCGCATCGCAGTCTACGAGACTTAACTGTCCTTATTATAAGCGGATTCCTACAATATAGATCATGTAGTTCACCGTTATGTAGTCTTCTGCATTCGCCCGTTTATTATTATTATTTAAATAAGAATAAACTGATGGAAGAAAAATCGTTGGTATGTTGAACTCAGTACTTTGGAATAGAAATGTAATATACAGAACGAAGAAAACTACATTTCAAGTTCTGTTACAAAACATTTTATTATATGGGTCGAAACCTGGACAGTAAGTAGAAAATAAGCCAACCAGCTGTTAGCAGTAGAAATGGATTTTTAGAGGCGATGTACAAGAATTTGAAGAATGGATTAGGTCAGAAACACCATAATAAGGAAATTATGCTAGTTGAGAAAACATATTAGGAAAAATAAAAGAAAAACGTTTGAAATGGTATGGACACCTCATAAGAATGGAAGAAGAGAGAATACCATAGTAGATCATTAATTAGAAAGCTAATTGAAGTAGTGGAAGAGGCAGGCCTAGAGAACGATGGATGGATGGATGGAGTGAAGAGAAGTATGGAAGCTAGAGATCTGATGGAAGAATATGCTTTAGACAAGAAACCTCTGGCGACAAATCACTTTTGGTTGAAGGAGAAACACTGTATTGTGGAATATTCCTAAATAAAAAATTATTGTTATTATTATTATTATATTATTTTAATTTACAATTTATTTATTAATAATATTATATGTTGATACTATTATTATATTATGTTATTTTAATTTACAATTTATTTATTAATAATATTATAATAAAATAAATATTGAAATTATAGATTTTATAAATTTTGCTGTAAATTGTATGTTACGTTATCGTTTATATTTGTAATATATGATAAAATGGCTAATTAACGTGCGAAATCTGTTTACAAAATATTGTCTGATAAATAAAGTAGATGTGGCAACAATGTACGTCTCATTCTGCGTCTGCGGAAAAATCAATAAGTAGCTCAATGGCCGGTGTAATATTTCAATAAAATTTACATATTGTATTATTTTTAATATTTACATGAAAACTGTCAAAGCTGCATAAAAAATAAACATTTTCAGACAATTTTGAAAAATGAAGCTATTCAAAAATATTATTAAAACATCTCCGAGTAATTACATAGAGTATATATTTTATTATAAACTTCATAGTTTTTAAAATATTTCGTTTCCATGTTAATTGACGATCCATTAGTAATGTGAGAACTCGCGTCAAGGTGACACAAACATCGCAACCTAGCGATCGTGTTTTGTTAATTTGCAACACTGTAGGCGTACGTTGGATGAGTCAGACGCCTGTCGAGAATAAATGTTATAATTTGAAAAATATGAAGATGTGTATGAGATTTTGGTTATTTTTTTAAATGTTTCTTGGTTTTAAACTTAATAACTGTGATCAGTCATAAATATTATAAATTAGCAATACGTGATTTCTACATTCTAACACATTGTATTTATAATTTTAATTTCAATCTCATGATAGCGGATTCTATGCCAGAAGTCCACCCACATTAATGGAATTTAAAACTTGAAAAAACGCATAAATTCTTATAGCAATATGTGAATAATAATCTGAGGAAAGTGTGTGTGTGTGTATATATATATATATATATATATATATGTGTGTGTATGTGTGTATATACGTTGATTTATTTCCAAAAAAATGCCTGAAAATTAAATGTGAAGTTGAGGTGACTTTAACGCAAGAACGGCATATGCACAACGTTAAACTTCTTTTTAAAGTTCAAAGAAAGAGACAACTCATGGAGCGCCAGATCATCCAATAATCATGTATATATTAACTGTCAACTTCCTCACCTAACCTATCATCATTATCGAACCGTGGTACCTAGACTCGCGGACATAGGCTCTCTATATATCCATACCCTGAGAGTTTTCCTATCATTCCCTGTATATTCTACAACCCTAGTAAGCCTATCATGTTAATATTAACCTCCTACCTCATTCTTGGCCTTCCCTTTGGTTTTCCTAGAGTTTCCATGCCCCTCTTCCATTCCTCATTTGTGTCACATGACCTGCTCATCGAAGTCTACGAAACTTGACTGTATAAAACTATGTCGTTTAAACTATGTCGTTTAAACCAAATAATTAACATACTACCACTGTCGACCCCGTAGTTTCATGGCCGCGCGTACATAAGCTCTCCATACATCCCTATCCTGGGCTAATGTTTTCCAATCATCCCCTGTATAATCTACTTCCCTCAAATCATGATACATAGTATTCTCACGCTTCATTCTTGGTCTACCGAATGGCCGTTTTCACTCTGGTTTTCTATAGGAGCTTCAATGCCTCCCTTTATTTCCGAATTCGTACCACGTGTCCTGCGCATCGCAGTCTACGAAACCATCTTAATATCCGATTTCCTACTCTATAGATAAAGTAGTTCACTGTTATGTAGTATTCTGCATTCGCCTGTCTGTTCATCTCTGTTTTGTCCTAAAATTTTCTTTCTTCTGCTTCCTCTTCTTTAAGCCCATGTTTCCCTTAACAGAGATTTAGGCACTCTCACCCTACAGGGAAGAATTTCAGCCATACTAATTTAGTTACACTTGTTTTCGTATAGATGTCATTTGAGTGGTCCGTGGTCAGCGTTCCGTCTCTTACTGATATCTAGGAAACCAATATAGTACTAAGACGGGAAAGTTCGGTAAATTTTGCTTAGAGGCCTTTTCATTCAGGCTTAAGGATCTTTTACGAGCCTGAAAATCTTCTTAAGAACCTTATTCTGAAATAGTACGGAATGTGCATCATATTATTATTATTATTATTATTATTAATAATAATAATAATTATAAAATAATTATAATTTATTTATTTTTATTTATTATTATAAATAGTATTATAATATATTTATTATTATAGATTTTTCAATTTTCTCAGTTAATTTTATGTTACGTTTGGTTTATATTTGTAAAGTTTGAAAAAATTGCTAATTAACATGCGAAATATGTTTACACAACATAGTCTAAGAAATAACGTAGATGTGGCAACAATCTACTTGTTATTCTCCGTCTCCGGAAAAATCAATAAGTAGCTCAATGGCCTTCATAAAATTTCAATCAAATATACATATTGCATTATTTTTCATATTTACACGAAAACTATCAAAGCTGCATAAAGAATAAATCTTTTCAGACAATTATGAAATATTAAGTTATTCGAAAATAATATTAAACATCTCTGAGCAATTACGTAGAGTATATATTTTATTGTAATCTTCAAAGTTTTCTAAAATATTTCGTATCCATATTAATAGACGATCTGTTCATATTGTCAGAACTGCGTGAAGGTGACACAAACAACGCCACATAGCGATTGTGTTTTGTTAATTTGCAACACTGTAGGCGTACCCTGGCTAAACCAGGCGTCTGTCGTGTATAAATATTAATACATTCAACATGTAAGATTTGTGATAGTTATTAAAGCGTGCTTAGAGTGTTTTGATGCGTGTGGAATGGACTCAGGAGCTGTTTTTTTTTTGTCTTCAATTGAACACGTGGTTGGTCATTTATATTAATATTTGATAAATTATATAAACATGAACATCTGTGAATCTGTTGTTTATTAACTCAATAAGTGCTTAACCGAATTGAATGGGGTTTTAACCATCATTTAGAGAATTTATTTGGGAAAATTAACGTATGTAACTTATTACCGTATGTACTATAGGACCGGAGCAAAATAAATAAAAATAAATAATAGTTTTAAAAAACTAAAACAACACGCTTTATTAGAAAACTGAACTAAAAAAATGAAAAATAATTTTAATTTCCAACACGCTTGGGATAAAATTAAAGTGGCCAACAAAAAAAATCATCTCCGACACATATAGAATAAAACTAGAGGTATCAACAAAAAGAAAATAATTTTACCATCAAAAGCGTGGGGTGCTCTATATCAATTAATATATTTGATAATAAACAGATGTTGGTAAAAGTAAAGTCTGTAAGAAGTAAATGTAAAAATCATAAAAAGCACCCCACGCTTTTGATGGTAAAATTATTTTCTTTTTGTTGATAACTCTAGTTTTATTATATATTGTTTGAAGAAGATTTTTTGTTGACCACTTTAATTTTATCCCAAGCATGTTGGAAAATATATATTTTTATTTATTTAGTTCGATTTTCTAATAAAGCGTGTTGTTTTAGTTTTTTAAAACTATTATTTATTTTTTAGTTTTAATATTTTTCTTTCTTATCCTTGTCAACTTTATATTATATATAACATGATAAGAAAAATAAATGCCTGGACGGGATTTGAACCTGGACCTCTCTATTTGTACTCGAGGATGCTATTCAATACACCACCGGGCAAATCCAATACAAACACTTATTTTTTCTTATATATATTCTCCATTATTACAAGATGTAGCGGGAACTCGGTCTTCACTTAAGCTTGCATTGCTCAATGTCAAAAATTTAATTATAACATATATATAGTGTATCAATCATAATTCTTATTGTACGTATAATTTAACCCGGTCTTAACTCCATCAGGTAAACTAAATAAATGAACTTAATTTAATTAAATACATCGTACAATGTGGTAGGACTTTTGCATTCTGAATTATGTAACATTAGGCTGTACCAATACCGAGCTAAGTTCCAGTTGTACTGTAAACAAACTTGCATAAGTTATTGCTGTGTCTATTGGGGGGACCGTGGTGCTACTTTTACCCGCCATATGACTAAATCGTGTAAGAAAGTATCATCGATTTAAACATTGTTCTTAGTATTTGAAGACTGAATAATATAAGTGATATGGTAAGAATAATTATGAACATTCATTTCCTATTTATTTATGAAGGAATATGTCTACATAACAGACATTGTTTTTTCCATGATGTCGATAGATATCCATTATTTGTAATTTCATTATGAGCAGAATATATGCTCTATGCTAACTCACCTGTAAATTCTGATATTTTCACCACTTTCTCAATGGCTAATATTGGAATTTTTACTAAACTTTTTGACAGCATTGAAAATATTTTGTTTCTCTCCGCGTTTCAAATTGTTTTTTTTTTTTTGCTATGTTTTAAGAAATTCTACTGAAACGGGTCATTTTAAAACAACTGAAATCCGAACGTATTCTGCATTTCGCATGCGTAAGAATATAACAGTGCTCATTTAATCTATTAAAACTTAAGATTCCTCCATTTAACTTATATAGACATGTGCTAGATATATATTTTTATTTTCTTTTTTGGAGTGTTTGAGCGCTTAGAGTTCAAATCATTATTCGATGAATGGAAATTCAGTCATACATCTGGATTGTTTACGTTACAACTGGAAGAGGTATAGCTCTGGACCAATCTCCGTGTGTCTGAAAGGAATTTGCTGACTCAGCTGTTAGTACTATGCCATGCAGAGAAGTGTACCTCCTCCACTCCCCGCACATCCCCCCGCAAACACTCATATACAGCAGGCACTGGACTCCAACCAGATAAGCAAATAATTAGGAATATGTAGATTATAGCTTTATATCCGATACATCTTATTTTAAAGGACAAATTGTTAAATTGGGTTTGATACTTGAATTGTAGGTTAAGTCTGAATGTTCCCATAACATATCAATTGGCATAATGAATACCTTATGTTTGGAGCAACTACGCTTGGAAATTGCATTTGTTTAGTTTACTTTAGTTTATATTTGTATTTAAATAGGCCCACATTGTGCGTAATTATTTTAGCTTCATACTTGTTATGTATTATAGATAAATATTTTATTAGAATTTTTATCGTGAATATTCTTCACTCTCACTCCTACTAGTGTCCTTCATCAGATGCTTCAACACAAGTAAACAGTCTCGTCGAGTGGTTCAAGGTAAGACGCCTTGGCGAGCAGCTGGTTTGAGTCCCCATGGAGTAAGATATTTTCTCAAGGAATTTCGTAGAGTATGGAACCGATGCACATCCAGCATCGTGAGGCATTTGGGCGGCGACAATAAGTTGCAGCTGTAGGTTGAGAAAGTCCGTTATAACGGCTGTGGGACCCGACATGCTGACCACATGTCACCTCTACACTAGCTGGATGTTCGCCTGCCTCTGTGATTTACACATGTGGATGTGAGGCCAGCAGCCAACTGGAGAAAGATGAAAACAAATACTGAATGCGTATAATGAATTCCAAAAAGAAAGGTCATGTTTTCTATTGAAGATAGTAATACTTCGTTGTAACATAAATTGCTGCATTACTTTTCTTCACTCATATAACTAGCACAACAACTGGTAACATGATGGAAGGAGTTGGGCGAGTGGCATAACGTGTTATTTGTACTTGGATATAAGTACTTTTGTGTGTTGATACGATATTGTAACAATACTTTATATCGTCCAAGCTTTTCTTTACTTCCAACGATAATTACATTTGTAAATATCGTTCCTTCTCTATTTCATTAATGTAGCATATTTCACCTTCCAAAATTATTTATATATACAATTTTTTTATGTGACCGAAGTTGCTACTTTTTTCTGTTCTTTTACGTACAACTGTCCACAAATTAAGTTCATTGTTAAATTGCTAACGTGTAAAAGATCTTCCATTAAAAACATCAGAAATGGATTAAATAATTAGCCTGTAGACGTACTCAGTAAATTAGCGTCTATCAAATTAAAAAGTTGAAAAAATATGTCTACTTAAAAATGATAATTACAGCCTATTGGAAAAATAAGAGATGTTTTATTTTTATTGGTATTTAGGTTCTTAGAAGAATAAGTGGAGCCACTCTCACCTTCTTGTGAACTGTGTTATTTTAATGTCTAGAGTTATGTATTTTCAAAATGCTTGACTTATGAAGGCCTGTAACCTGTAAATTTCAGTTTTTAAACCTTAATTATAAAAATAATTCATCCTATTATAATGTTTTTATAATTTTGTCTTTGGTAGATTATTAGTTGTATTACATTTTATTGTGGGCGCACGACCTGTCGGGAGACGGATCACACAAGGACGTGGAGGGTTTTTCTGAATAAGTAATGTCAGGACCTCCTCCGAGACAACACAACGTTATGGAGAAACACACATTCATGATGAATATTATAATGATGATGATGCTCAATAACTGTTTGTACCTTAAACGTTCGTGACATTTGAGGAAAACCCTGAAAAATAAACTTATACTCTGGAATCGAACCGTGATCCGCTGCGACACTACCTGAGACCACACCGGTGCACCAATGTTTCATTATAAATATACCGTTGTGCCTACTCCAATATTAATGACCATGTGTTACCATATAGATGTTAAAACATCCAAATAATAAAAAAACATACATAGGATATTTTCATCAAAAATATTAAAATAAGTACCTGATACATCGGTCTCCCTCAACTAAATTAAATTATTGTTGACCAAGTTTTTTTCAAACAGAAATTTAATTTAGTTGAGAACGACTGATTTTAGGAATATTCCACAATACAGTGTTTCTTCTTCAACCCAAAGTGATTTGTGACAGACTTTCCTATCCAAAGCATCTTCTTCCCTCAAATTTCTACCTTCCATACTTCTCCTCACTCCATCTATCCAACGTTGTGTAGGTCTCCTCTTCCATTAGTTTTCCAATTAAGGATTTTCTTTCAGATGCTTTATCACATAACCTCAACTGAGCTTTACAATTGGAGGTTTTACATAATAGACTTGGAGTTAATACACAATGAGCATGTATTCCCTTCAGGGGAGTCCAAAATGAAGCGGAGGAAAGAACTTAGTGAAGATTAAAGAAAAGGAAGTGATTATAAATTGAGCTGTGAGATGATGTTATTTACGTGAAATAAGTTTTGACGTCATTAATCCCTGTAAACTATGTAATTTTACAAAACACGTTCATAGCTAGTAATGGGAAGTGTCGTAACTTTGTTAATTATTCCCATAGTTTTGGAGCATTTTACAGTTTTCCGTTACATGAAAACACAGGCGAATAGAGAAGTCTGCATAACAGTGAGCTACATGATCTTTACAGGAAACCAGATATAATAAGAAGAGTTAAATCTCGTACACTACGATGGGCAGGGGGGCATGTGGCACGAATGGGGAATGGGAGATGGACATGGAAACTTCTTCTAAGAAAACCAGAGGGAAGCGGTTCAGTAGGCAGGCCAAGAATGAGGTGCGAAAATTATATTGACTATTATCTGAGAGAAGTAGAATATATACGGAATGATTGGAGAACATTAGCTCGGGATAGGGATGTATGGAAAGCTTATGTGCGCGCAGACATAAACCTACGGATTCAATAATCCAAATCAGTTAGTTACTTATTCCTAGTCCCGCACTGTAGCTGAGTTTGTCCTCGTGTTGAGTGGAGAAAAAGATCTCTCATGGAGTGTGGAACTGAACACCGAGAGGTTCCAGCTGTAACGCCTGGGGAACCCGACACTATACTACCTAGAGCAGGTGTGTCCAATCTGTGGACTGATATATCTGGATGTGAGACTTGCAGCTGACTGAAAAGGGCAAAGGCCTTCTTGACCTGTTGCGCATGGAGATTACGAGTATTTAACCTGTTTCTAATTGATTTGAGGTCATTCGAAAGAAATTTTGAGATCTATTAATTTATATAGGACATTTTTTAAAACACTTTTTATATTTGTTCTTTTTGGATGTTTCAGAATTTAGATTTGGATTTAGGATTTTCAGTTTTAAGTCTATTTATTAGAGTAATACATAAAAGGGCGTTCTGTTCTGTCCTGTTGGCAGCGCGTAGCGCTGCCCAGTGTGCCGCGTTTGGAACCAGTTGTAGCTCCCTGGCGGCTAATACCATAGTGTCTATCGTTATGTGATTTCATCATATGGCGCTAGTTAGCGGCATCAGTGTTCAGTGATTTATTTATGTTATTTATTATTATATTTGTTTAAGAAATGTGGGTGAAATGAGGTGTTTCACCTCCAGAGCAGGGCGTCGGAATCCATCTGTCGGACAAGTAGAGAGTCCGAAAGCCGACCAAGTGGAATGAGCCACGCTACTCTAGCTGTGGTACAGCACTAATTTCTTTTGTCTGGACCATGTTTGGGCCTTTAAGGGGGTCTATAGAATATGTTTTTATGTACAGCACGCCGCTGTAACATATGCCCTATATTGCGAACTATTGGGTTCGTATGATTTTGTATTGTGTGGTACATTTTGTCCACTTGGTTTTCCATTTGATTCGCAATATGTCATATTTGATAGGTCGTGCAGCTCTGTGATCCTCGTGTATCGCGGGGCCGAAAATATAATTTTAAGACATTTGTTTTGTATTACTTGAACTTCCTTTTTGTGGCAAGCAGCGAGGATGCTCCAGGCTTCACAACCATATAGCAGCATGCTGCGGATCACCGCTTTGTAGAGTCTTAGTTTGATCTTTGCTGGCAGGTTTGTCGACTTGAAAAATGGATATAGTAAGGCAATTGCCGCATTTGATTGATGGAGAAGATGTCGAATGTGAATTTTGAAAGTAAGCTCGGAATCCAGATGGAGGCCAAGATACTTGACTGAAGTCTCTAGGTGGAGTTGATGAGCTCCCAAGGTGAGTTGGACTGGACATGGTCTACTGGATTTATTGAATAAAATAGCTTTAGTTTTATTCACATTTAGTTTGATGTTCCAGAGACGGAACCGGGAATGGATGGTGTTTAGTGCCGATTGTAGCACTAGGACGCGTCTATGGAGTGAACGGAAAGGTGTCTGATGATACACACAGGTGTCATCAGCAAAGGATGCTACATGGATTCGGTTCGAATTTGGCATATCTGATACATAGAGTGTATACAGGATAGGTGAAAGGACAGCACCTTGGGGAGCTCCTGCTATGAGAGGCTTGCAGTCAGAGTTTGACCCACTAATCGACACATAGATGTGTCTATTAGTTAGGTACGTGGCTATAAGTTTGATTAAATTGGCCGAAATTTGGAATTTGATCAACTTGTATATTAGTCCATTTATCCAAGTCGTATCGAAAGCTTTCTCAATGTCTAGAAAAACTGCTAGTGTACTTTTCTTGTTATTGAATCCCGTAACAACTTGGTCAATCAGTCTAGCAAGCTGGAGTGGAGTACTGTGTGATTTTCGAAATCCGAATTGATGATTTGGTATTAAGTCTTTCGTTGAGACTTCTCTTTTTAGTTCAGCCAAAATGAAATTTTTCATTACTTTTCCCAGCACAGGTAGAAGACTGATTGGCCTTAGGTTGTCTGGATTTGAAGGATCTTTTCCAGGTTTGGGAATAGTTATAACTTTGGCTTTTTTCCATACTTCAGGGAAGTGTTAGAACTTAAAGCAAAGTTTAACTATTAGTAGGAATAGGATTAGTGTTTTAATTGGTATGTGTTTTACCGCTAGGTAAGGTATTCGATCGTGACCAGGGCCGCGATTCGATGGGAGTTTCTTGATTACGTCCCTCAATTTAGAGAGCCGTATATCAGAAGTATGAGTGGGATAGGTCTATCAAGAAAAGTACTTACTGTATGGTGAACCTCAGCTTCGTGAGCAGGTGTGGTGAGCTCATGTGGTTGGAACCTTAGTGCTAAATGATCCGAGAGAATCTGTGCATTCTCCCGTGGGAGATAAGCCCAGGTGCCATTATGTTGAATGGCCGAAGAAGGAGCCGGTGCTCTACTTCTTTTAATTCTCTTGAGAATCTCCCAAGGTGGAGTTTTTCTGTCAGTGAATCGCTGAAGGGAAGATTCCCAGTGTGATGGCCGTTTTTATTGTGGCTGTAGACTAAGGACTCGTGTTCTAGCTGATTCCCAGTGTGATGGCCGTTTTTATTGTGGCTGTAGACTAAGGACTCGTGTTCTAGCTGTTCTGTAGACTGGACAGTTAGTGTAGGTTTAACCCATTGGTTAAGCATGTTTGTGTATTTCTGCCAGTCTGTGTGATCATGATAAGTGTTCAGGGGTGAGGACAGTAGAAATGTTGGACAGTGATCTGAGTCTCGTGCGTCTGTAATTGTGGTGACGTGTGGAGAGATAGGGACATTCTTTGATAACGCTATGTCAAGTATGTCGGCTCTTAATCCAAATCGAGTGTTTTGAAAGTGTGTGGGATCTCTTGGAGCAGAGATTTCTATGTTGTGAAGTTGGCAATATCTTTGTAGTGTCACACCAGATTAGTTTTGGACACGACGGTTCCAATAGTGATGTTTGCTGTTGAAGTCTCCCGCTAACAGATAGTTAGGAGAGACAGATGTGAGTGCATCTAGGTCGTGTCTCGTTAGTAGTCTGGTTGGAAATTTATAAATTGACGCTATATAAGTGGTTTCCCTGTTTGAGATGGGCAGAAATATGGCTGTGTCAACAGATGAGGATGAAGCACTTCACCAGGTTTTCTACTTGCACTTCGATTGGGATGTTCTCTAAATTGGCGAAGAGAACAGATATTAATTATTTCTTGAGAGTCCTGCTAGTGTTCACCACCAGAAATTCACAATGTCTTGCGCATATAAATATCTTCTATAATGATCCAATAAACACTAGAACATAATAGTACTCAATTAAAAACTAACTAAAAACTTGAAAACCTTAACAAGACTTGTACGCGATAACTCCAGAATTTACTTAACCAACGAATTGAAAGCAAATTATTTGTGTTTCATAATAATTTGGTAATTATGTAGTAGGTGCTTCTTTTGAACTAGTTCAGTTTAGTGAATTACGACATAAAAATTATTTACATTATTCTTGTGACGATTCTTATGAACAATCAATTTATAATAAACAGCAAATTCTCGGGAAGTCATCTTAAAACCCTACAGACAAAATTAAGCCTAACTAATAGCGTATACTACATAAAGAAGGAATTCCTGAAAGTAAGTGTCGGTTTTTTTCCATGTAATATTATTGGGAGAGTAATTGCTGTATAAATTTGCAATTTAATGTTTTCTTAAAGAAGTTACCGTTACGGGTGTCCCTATAATTCGTAGAGATGATTGATACATAGATTCGGGTAATGAAAGAATAAATAATAGTTAAAAAGCTAAACCAACACGGTTTATTACAAAACCGAACTAAAAAATGAACAGTAATTTTGCTTGGGATAAAATTAAAGCTGTCACCAAAAACATCATCTCCAACACATCTAGAATAAAACTAGAGTTATTTACAAAAAAATGTTACCATCAAAAGCGTGTGGTGCTCTATATCAATGAATATATTTGATAATAAACATATATTGGTAAATATAAAGTATCTAACAAGAAAACGTAAAAATCATAAATAGCACCCCACACTTTCGATGTTAAATATATATTTTTAGATAACTCTAGTTTTATTCTGGATGTGTTGGAGATGATTTTTTTTGTTGACCACTATAATTTTATAAGTGTGTTGGAAATTAAAATTATTTTTCATTTTTTAGCTTGGTTTTCTAATAAAGGGTGTTGTTTTAGTTTTTAAACTATTATTTACTTTTTTATTGTTATTTTAATTGATTGGCATAAACCGGAATCCCATGAAAATGTAATTGCTTAATACTTTTCAAAAAAAATCCTACGGGCCGGATTTGAACCAGTGACCTATGGATTACTGAAATTATTTACCACTACAGTTCACCGTTCTACCAACTGAGTTCTTACAACGATTGACTAAAAAGTCGTTAAATCCGCAACCTATTAACCGGTTTTTGTTATTTTGATTTTCTGATGATTCTGTCCAGGATTTTAGAACAAAATTATGACATAATCGTATTGTCATGGATACCTTACAAGTATACTAAGTTTCAAGTCGATCCAATGTTTTTAAATGGGTGAAAATCGTGTTCAAAGATTCCCTTACATAGATATAGGTACGTTACATAGACAGATACAGGTCTATCCATAGTAATTCTGCCCGAAGGCAGGTCCTTCACTGCAATCATAGCATTTTCATGTTATGCTTGCAGTTTTAATAGGGAATTGTACATGTGGTAGCTTCCCGTTGCTTTCCACACCTGTGAAGGATGATGATGATGGCCATAAGATTTCGGGGACCGTTCGGGCCTTAAACGTTTCCTGACATTTGTGTTACAGGTGAGGAAAAACCCCGATAAAAACCTCACCGGGGATCGAACCCGGCCCCTCTGCGTGACAAGGCAGCACAGCGCTGGACAGATACAGGTGAAGCTAATATAAAGCGTGTTACGTTAGAGTAATGTTTTTATTATTATTGGACATGTATAAATCCTATTTCGCCTTAAGGTATGTTAGTGTTTGTGACAACGTTGTGGTACTTTGTATAATTTGATCTAAACCTAAAGTTTTATTTTAACGAATCTTATTCATCAATTCTACTTTCTGTAAGGGTTAGTACGTATCAAACAATTTTGAAAATTATTTTAAAAAATTGCTCTTTCGACTTATATACAATTTGGATTAATAATGCCCTCGACTGTCAATAAGCCTGTTGCCTACCTTGTAGCATAAATAACACTAAGGCGATTTGATATTTCGTTTAGTTAGTACATCTTCGCCTAATTATTTATCACGCCGCTTCATCAGACTATCCGACACACACAATCTTCACACTCGATCCCATCAGCACATTGTCCTTTATATCCCTCCTCATCACACTGTACATTATTCATTATCTTTTACGGTCTCACTTACCAAAACATGGAATTCCCTTCCGCCTTATATCAGAGACTGTCAAACCATAACATCCTTCAAAAACAAACTAAAGAATTATTTAATAACAAACTAACTTATACACCTCACTGATAGTATTCTTTTAACAATTCACAAATTAAATTATTTATGAAAATAATATTAAGAAAAACAAATATTTTCATTTATTTTGTTTTAAATATTGTATAATCGAAAATTTAGTTTTCTCATTATTTTTCTTTGTATATACATTAGACAGGGACAAAATAATATGTCTTGCTTGTATATATTTTATTATTAGTTTTGGTCTTAATTTTAAGTAACATTAGCTGGTTGCATTATAGATCGTAATATAATAGATATTATCTTTTTGATCAAATATTTATTTAGTAATTAATATTAGAGTTAATTGAGATTGTTATATTCTGATGTAATATATGTTTGCCCTGGTGAGTGGAAGAGAAGGTCACATGGCCTTAACTCGACCAGGCTAAATAAATCTAATCTAATCTAATCTAATTGCCAATGAAGTGAACTTTAAACCTAGTAAATTAAGTTATTGCCAAGTCTTCTCCAGTACTACTGATGTCAGTCCCAAACAAAATAAAAGCCTGTCCAGTTGTATGTAATATACAGTGGGTGTCAAAAGTATTCATTCACATCATTTGATTGAGGTAATTTTATCGTGTAACACTTCAACGTTTTATCGAAATTAGTTTTTACCTGAAGTAGCAAACTTTTTCAGCAATGAAAATCAACCCTTTTATTTAAAACTCTCTTCAAACCGGGAGTCGTATTCATTTAAAATAGTTGGCTTTAATTCCTGGAACATGTCACTCTATGGCCACATGCCATTCACTACATTCTTCTCCCTTTGTTTGATATTAATAAAATATTTACCAATCTTTTTCTTTTCTCATCTACCTTGAGCTCCCGAATTCTGTTATATCTTTATGGTTTAAGTTTTGTTTAATCTAAATATTTGTTACGTATCAGCTGCTTGCAACATGTTCCTGATAATTCTGTTTCCTTTCATTTGGAGTTGTTTAGTAGAGTTTTTGTATCGCTCCAGTAGCTGGTCGTGTAAGTGGCTGAGCTCCTGATGAGTTGCTTGTAAATCATAAATGTGTTGTTGCTAATGTGATTAGGAGTGACCACAGGGGTTTTCTGCCGTGTTCTATTTTTAGCGTGGTGTACTTTGTATGTGCACTCCATTCTAAATTACTACCCAAAAATATGAAGAAATAGTTAACTTTGAAACTATATTCAGTACTTTCATTAAATAAAACTAAATTTGAGATTTTGTTAATGCTGTTTTTTCTAGTGAAGGTACACATAGAGTTTTGTTATCGTATATTTTAGTTTACAATTAGTACACCATGTTTCTAATTCCATTAGCTGCCTTTGCATCGAGTAGTAAGCACAATTATGATTCATATTCGATGCAAAGACAGCAATATCGTCTGCAGAAACAGAAATATCTTTATTTGATCTTATTGCAAATCTACAGTAAAAACATAATATAATGTTGGTGACTATTTAGCTCATGGTCCAAATGGGAATCAATGACCAATCACGTTTCAATGAATTTTGTTTTACAACCAATGACAGTCGTGTTTAACCTCGCTATTTATCGAATTCTGTTTACCAAAGTAAAGAAAGCTCCTCCTTTTTTAATATTCTGAACAGGTCAGAGCATTATTTTGCAGTGATGGCTCTCGAACAAATACGTTGAATATAGCAAATATCAAACAGATTCCTTCCAACTACACATTTGATAATTGTGTGTTCAATAATTGTGTTTCTAAATAATGATTTTACGGAGGTTTTTTTTCATAAAAACTAATTAATAACCTTTAATGTTGGTTATAATATACAATTTGTTCTGTTAAATTTTTTTCTCCACTGGTGTGCATTCTTACAATATTGCGATCCTATTTGGTATTAAATAATATAATCTAGTTGCAGTGGATGAACAAATGAAACATAACCAAACATTTCTGATTTGTTTTCAAACATCGCCGTTTACATTAAATATATAAATATTTTAAAATAACTATATTTAAATAATGATTTTTTAGCATAGAGCATCAATTAAATTAGAGGAAATATTTATTATATTATTCTTCTTCTTCTTTTTAGGTGCTCTAGTCAATCTTGGTGCACTACTTGTATTCACGCTTGCCTCTGGTGACAAAACTTTACGATATCAAACCCAGGTGGGTTCTCTAGATTTTTCAGTGTGTGTAAGTCAATATTATGGGTTGATTTGGAAGCTGTCTGAAGATGAGAGTCTCCTGTCTTGATTTACGGCAAGTAAAAGATCTTCAAGCCTTTGATCATAATTAATTTGATCATTTCGCGCCAAAATTTGAATTGCGATGCTAACAATCTTGTTTGTTGAAGAGAGTCATTCAGTTAAAAATAATATTATAACTCAGATCGAACAATTAGTTTATCCTTCTCAACTATATTTTTACCGACTTTATATAGGCTAGTTCGTTTTCTTTCGTACGAGTTTTGTATGGAGACGGGCTAACACTCAACTTGTAAATTAGAGGTCCAGGATTTCTTTTGTCGTTTCTCCCAAAGGAGGTTATCTTCTTTGCGGCTAAGCTGTTCCTCCTACCAATTGATCTCTGTTATACCATATCTTCCTTTAAAAAGCCAAACTTTCTCTTCCCAATTGGTGCTGGTTGACATCCTCTTCCTCAGACAACTTATTTGGTTTCTCGCCCAAGGTTTGTCCTATAATGGAAGCCTGCCAATAGATTTGCTACTTTTGGTTTTGAAACATTCAATCATCTCCACTAATATCAACGTTATACAATCCCTAGTGTTCTGTTTGTTAGGTTTGTATTTAATTAAACTGCTCCTCTCTCTAGCTTATATGTGGATAGGCTTATGTGTTATTTATGTTGTGTGGTCTTTGTGATGACCCTGGGACCATGTTAACTAACTTTATTACTTTTTAAAACAACCGTGAGATAAGTTGGGTTGTTTGCATCTCCCCAAAATAGATCGGCAAATACGTTTATGTCGTTAAACCTTAGCTTTTTTCAACAAGACAGTAGATATTTTTTGAAAATGTAAGTATTTTGTTTAAATTTACCTTAAATTACACCTGAAAAATGATGTTGCAATATCTAAATTAATAACATAAAAATACATAGTTTGAAGTCTGAGGTCAAACAAGCGATATGTATTAATTTAAAAAATACAGAGAAGCATCAAAGGAAAAATATATTAATAAAATCGATATTTCAAACAAATAGATAATCTGGAGTTCATAAAGAAAGAAAAGGAAAAACCATAACAAATATCCATAAAATAATAATTTCAGCTCTCTACGGCATCATGGTTTGGTTCAGATAAATGGGACATGCGCTTGATCGATTCCCGATTGGCAAGACATTTTCTCATGATATTTGAGCCAGTATGAGGACGATACCCACGCAGAATCGTTGGAAATTTGGGAAGCTGTAATCAGTAGCGACTCTAACAGCTGAGGGACTCGGCAGGATGACCACTCGTCACACATGTACTCTTTTGATTATCGCCTGTCCCTGTTGGCCTGGTAGTCTAAGGGCCATACACCAGGGTGTTTAATTTAGTTTAAAACAGAATAACAAAGTGTTATATAAAGTGATGTAAAACTGAATATTTGTAACTTTAAAGAGAAATTGTTATAATGACCAATAAGTTAAATTTAAATTATACAGTATATACACTACATCACCAAACAATAAGCATTTAAACGAATGTAAATATGATATTTCAAGAAGTATTTAATAACTACCTGATAGAGAAATTGTTGTCTATTCATCTTCCAAAAACTTCAATTATGTAAATTGAGAGATTTAACTATTTTGTATTTGATCTGTCAAATATTAATATTTTATTCATTTCTTTTAAAGTGATTTTTTTTTTCAGTTTTACATTCAGTGACGTTGCTTCGTAACCTTATAGTTATTACGTCACAATTTTTGTTATCGCTGTGCAACAAAGCCCATTTTATACAGAAGTGTTATTAAGTTCACATTTTAATGAATCTATTCTTCTTCTTCATCATCTTCTTCTTCTTCATAATTTGTAGAATTTTCGTCCTGTTTATTTCCAAAATCACTCCTCGGTGGAAGACGTATTGGATGTTCAGCATTCACTCTCTATCCATCTCTTGGCAGGTCTTCCTCTTGTTCTTCTCCCGTAAATTGGTCTATCTTATTTAGCTCTTTTTGCAAAGCCGATTGTCTTCCAATCTTTCTGTACGCCCTTTCCAATATTTTCGTCCAATTTTAAATAATATTACGTCTAATTTATAGCGCGAAGCCCCTATATTGATTTAAATATCAAATTGCATCTAGTTTTCTCGTGTAATCTCCAGTTTAAATATTCATAAGTACAGGGTTATCTTAAAAAAATGGCATTAAGTTATAATATTAGATAATATGACATTGGGAATATAATATATGGAAATACCGGGTCATCGGGAAATGGCGGTCAGTGGATTATTTTAAATAGTATGGTAGGCCTATAGGCTATATTATCTCGTAATAAGTGCTGCTCTCTAACTCCAGATTAAGGAAACTACTGTGAATACTTCCGGAAGTCATTGTGATTATAGTTTCTGAAACATTTGAAAGTGTATGTTTTGTGATTCTGGCTTTCAGCAATATTGTTGTTTAAATATTTGATATAAGTGCACATTTCTGTCTGGTACATGGATGTTACTTTCAGTTACACATGTTGCTGGAAAACAAAACAACACGATTGCAGCAATATTGTGGATAACTATCAGTTATTAAATGAGCAAGTGACTTTCAAGTTAGGTTAAACATTTGTGACAAGGGCGGTCAAGGTGACTGGTATTACCCCCCTCCCTCCCCCTGGTGATCGTCATTCCACCACATGAACTTCATATTAAAAAGTCGTTCATAAGATTACACCACAATAAATACTGTAACCACGTTAAGCTTCTAGCTAATATGGTCCGTGGTTTGAGTCCGACACAATTACGTGAATTGGCTTACGAGTGTGCGGAGGAAAACGGAATCAAACTTAATTTTAACTATTAAAAGAAAAGTGGTGGGAAAGATTAGCTGCATTGAGTTTTATATAAAAGTCCATTTATAAGTTTTAGGAAGCCCTAGACTAACTAACTAACTCACTCACTGGCACTATCGAACCCGTAGGTTTATGGCCGCGCGGACATAAGCTCTCCATATGTCCCTATCCTGAGCCAAAGTTTTCCAATCATTCCCTGTATAATCTACTTACCTCAAATCATAGTTAATGTTATTCTCCCACCTCATTCTTGGTCTACCAACTGGGCGTTTCCCCTCTGGTTTTCCTACAAGAAGCTTCCATGCACATATTTCATTCCCTATTCGTGCCACATGTCCTGCCCATCGCAGTTTACGAGACTTAACTGTTGTAATTATATCTGGATTCCTTTAAAGACCATGTAGTTCATTGTTATGTAGTTAAAGTAGAAGGAGCAATAATTTTCTTTAAATCATATTCACCATCTTCTCCATTCACCTGTCTGTTCATCTCTCTTTGGTCCAAAAATGTTCCTAAGAACTTTATTCTCAAATACTTGTAATCTCCTTTCCTCCCTTAAAAGGAATCCCTAGGCTATTAGTTTTAATAGGTTCCTGAGTTTCTCTTAGAGTGACGTTTCCCATTTGCCAATATGCATTGTCAGTTATATTTATATGCAATGTGCATAAACTGGATATCAACGTCAAAAATTCCACATCTCTTCTTACAGTAAATGAGACCAGAACGTGTGAGCTATGTTACTAATTGAAAACTATGGAAAAATATTAGTTATTTGTGCCATGAGTGCTTCTGGCAGTTTCATTCCCCCGATGTAGGTATTCCAACGAAATATTTTGTTCTCTCTGTTAAACAAAGATGTACCACCTTCTGCCAGGTACGAATATTCAAAGACAGGATGGACAAGTGAACATCTTCATGATCTGCTTCGAGCATTTCACTCTCTATGCAAAATCTTAGAAAAATAATCCTGTTCTTATGTTCGATATTCCCAGCAGTCACGACATTCTACCGAGTAACGTGTTGTGAAATTTAATTGTTTTGTTAACTCTTATTTTAAATTAGATTTTAGTAGATTTTGTTGATCTGTAAACACGTAGGCACCTAACTTAACAATGTACAATTTTAAATTCTGAGGACAAAATAATAAACATTAAGCAGTAGTCTAACCTGATAAAGATTATAATTATCATTATATAATATCCTCAACTCGTGTCCAACATAGGGTTGGGATGAGGGGTGAGATGAAGCACCTATATTTATAGAAGTCTGTGAACGACAAATTGCGTCTGACGCTACGTCACAGGGTCGAATGAACGAAATGTATGTGATGAGTTTGGATAAATCCTGAATTGAAATTTATGGCAAGAAAAAACGGTAGAAATCAACAAAGATATAATTACTAATGGAAATATAATTATATTAAAACATGAATATCCTAAATAATCACATAACCTGGAGTTTATAAATAAAAAATCAATAGACGGAAGAAAATAATTTATCTGGAAATGTTCATATAATTAATAATATAGAATATTGAGAATGGATGGGATTGTAGCATCATGTCTTGGCGCGGAGCTACCAAACGTGAGTTAGTTTGATTTACTATGAGGACAATTTTTCTTACGGAATTTTGCCCAGGCAGCATCATGAGGAATTTTGGTAACTCTAAAATATAACGGCACCAGTTTCAGTGAACTAGCTATAAATATTGTAAGATCGGTAGGCTCACCACATGTTACCCATATACCATCTAGATTATAGACTTCCTCTGAAAAAAATATAATAGTTCTAAGTGGTTAGACAGTTGGTAGATCTCTCTCGTGCCAAGAAGTTTTTATGGGTTAAGGAATGCAGAACCTTAATAAAAAACAGTATAACACAATATTATGTGAAATTATATTAATAGATTATTTGTAATTTGAGAGTAATATTTTGTATAATTTCAATTAACATGCCTTATACACATCACGATATATGATAATAACGAGAATTTAAACTATGATAAATGATATATTTGAAAATGTATTTAATATTTACCTGATAGAGGAAGCGATGTCTGTAAATCTCAGTTACACAGGTTAAACTGTTTTGAATCCAATCTGTAAAATATTAATATTTAATTAATATAATTTAAAACCATAATTTTCTATTTGATATTCAATGACGTTGCTTGGTAACGTTACGGTTATTGTGTCATTCGTGCTGTCAACAAGGCGCATTTTGTCCAAATTTTTATGAAATAAATCATCTTTTAATAAATGTGCTAATTGTGTCTTAGGGGAATATAGCCCTTATAAATTTAAATTGTTACTATATATAGTTTTGATGCGGAGGACTAGTGGTTATGCTCCTTGCCTCTGGTTCCGAGTGTCGCGGGTTCAATCCCGACCGGGGTCGATGGATATTTTAGGACGGAACAAAGCAAGGAACAAGTCATCCAGGAGAGACTCTTTCTTAACCGTGGGTCCCGAGTCCGAAGTATTTTCAGGCTCGTATAAGATCCTTAGGCCTGAATAAAGAGGCCTCTAAGCAAAATTTACTGATGTTACAACATCCGAGTAACACCTTAGTTGCCTGTTAGATGTCTCATTGGGTCGGTGTGTTAATCGCATGCCATCCATGACACCTATTAGCAAATAAGGTAACTAAATATTAACTAGGACTAGTAACTCCTTACAAAGGACAGGCTGTGGCTCAACAAAAGGCTACGCCATTATCGATAGATTATACATAGTTTTCTCCGTTAAAATAGTCATAATGTAGGTCGCACTGCGACCAATATTACCTATTACAGTGTAAAAACATAGGAACCTCGATAAGAATTCAACGCATGAACACGATTTTCGTACATGGCCATTGGTTGCAATAATATCTATTATTATAATATACATAATGGCAAAGATAACTTTAAAGAAGTGGCATTATTGTAACATTAGATAATAATTTGACAAAGTACATTTAAGACGCATACAATTAGAGCACGTGTATTTTCCTCTCTGTCTTTCCATATCTCTCTCTCTCTTTCTCTCTCTCTTTCTCTCTCTCTTTCTCTCTCTCTTTCTCTCTCTCTCTCTCTCTCCTCTCTCTCTCTTCTCTCTCTCTCTCTCTCTCTCCCCCTTTCTCTCGTTCTCTTTCCCCATCATATATGCTGTAATCGATACTGCTGGAATAATGGTTAACATACTTGCTCCAGGATTTGAAAATGCATGGGTTCAAACACGGCCAGGTAGTCTGAATTTTCAGGGCATAAGAATCCTTAGTCTAGGTTCCTTTGGAAGCGAACTAAATAATTTGGTTTTCTTTCTAGATTTACGGCACTCAAAAGAAGATCAAGCTTGAAAAACGATACTTTTGAGCAATCTTTGTATTGAGATGCTAATGATCTTGGCTTTTAAGAAGTAAGTTTATCGTAAAATATAAATAATATCATAACACTGATTTATTGATTTGGTCTTGCAACTATGTTTTTCTCGACTATACATAATATTTTTCTTTGTTTTATAGGAAATGTTTACGGAGACTGGCCTAAAAACCACCTCCAACTTGGAAGATCGGTAAGTACTTGTTTAAGATTTTTTCCTGTACAAATGACACCTACTCCGTGGCTAATATGTAGCTTCTACCAGTTGATCTTTCCTACCATTTCTGATATTGGAAAGACTAACTCTTAACCTTGGCCATGATTGATTACTGCTTCTTTGTATGGTTCTCGTCCAAAGTTTGTTTATCCAGGTCCAGGAATGGGGTTTGTTAATAGCTATGATATTTCTGGTCTTGAAAAACAGAAATCCCCCACCACTATCAAGGTCATTCAATCTCAAAGGGCGTAATTATGCAGAAATGTTGCATGGACGACATAAAAATCCGTTCATTTGTGCTACCTAGTGAACGATGTTTAACATTCATTGTAACGAACCATTGTCACTGTTTTTTGTAGTTTGTCATTTTAAACATGGCGCGATGAGGTTTAGTATATTTCAGTTTTACTTCTTGCGGTTTGCTGAGGAATGTGGGAGTTAAGACGGGCACAGAGCTGATAATGTGTTTGTTTTATAAACACTAACTTTATAAGTTACAATATATTTACAGAATTTCGTGATGAGATACATTTTCCATGAATCTTATTTTGAATGTATTTTCAATTTTTAAAGTATTACAGATCATATCTATAACTTCAAATCTATTTTTTTAATAACCATGTTCTTTTATTTCAGAGAGTAAATCCTTATTTGCTGTGTGATATCATTTTCATTATATGTTTATTGAAAATGAGGACTTAGAAACATTTCCTTGTTTTAACAAGTTATTAATGTATAAATATTATATGTTTATTTTTTTAATTGTTCGCACAGATTTTAACTGCTAGTAGTACAGTCACTAACTTTAATATATTTGAAACTTATCTGTAGATTGGCGTGTTTGTTGCATTTTGTAGGTCTCGGAAAGAAACAAAATACAAGCACTATGGCTGTTACAGGCTGATATTGGCAGACGATGTTATGAAACATGAAACTCAAACAACGGTACTGAGATCTGTTAACGTATTTTTTCGTTAAGATGAATGGCTACATATATATATTTGTTATGTCATGCTTCAATACCGAACTTAATGGAAGAGATCTTTGGGATGATCTAAAAAAGGTAGATCGAGAATGCTTGACTGAAAGCATTGGGCTTTTAACTTTTTTGGTAAGAAGAAGAATAAGAAGATAAAGGCGATATAAATAAATATATACATATTGGATCTCAGCTAGTGGTTGGAGGTGATGTATCCATCCATAGTAATTCTGCCCGAAGGCAGGTCCTTCACTACAATCATAGCATTTTCATGCTATGCTTGCAGCTTTACTAGGGAATTGTATGGTAGCTTCCCGTTGCTTTTCCACACCGGTGAAGGATGATGATGATAATGATAATGGTAAGGATGATGACCATATGATTTCGGGGACCGTTTGGGCCTTAACGTTTACCTGACATTTGTCTTACAGGTGAGGAAAAACCCCGATAAAAACCTCACCCAGAAAAAACTGCCCCGACCGGGGATCGAACCCGGGCCCGCTGCGTGACAAGGCAGCACGCTACCTCGAGACCACAGCGGTGGACAATAGGTGATGTATAAGGCACAGAATTCTCCTTCTATACCATTGCAATTTACTGCATCAACCCGGACGGAAAATTAAAAGTCATAAATATTGTCTTTCAACAAATGTAAGTCAGGCAAGAAAGTTTCAAAAATGTAGTATTTTACTGTGCTTAAAAAATCAGCAATACAGGCTTTAACACATAAACATCCCGCATGTTCTCATGTATCAAACATTCAAGCCTTATTCAGAGATTTACAAAATGTACAGAAAATAATTAAACTTCAATGGATTCCTTCCCGTTGTGGAATACAAGGTAATGAAATAACATACACATTTGCCAAGAATGGCCCCCAATTTATCACACAACTACATCAACTCTTTGAAGCTGCTGTCAATAAACATGTAAATAAAAATGTACCGACAGTATATAATCATCAGCTTTGGGAAAATATAATGGAACACGCTTCTTGCAATACGCCACATTGTACCAAAAAGTCAAGGAAGAAATCAGTTGCAGCAGGTCAAATCTTAACTGGCCATGACCACCTTGCAGAACATTTACGCCGACTTAACATCTTCCCATCACATGGTTGTACTTTGTGTTGTGATAGGAACAGTGCCGTGAACTAGGACCTTATCAAACTAAGTACTGCTTTGAAAACGTCCAATTCAATCTGATGGCGAATTATATTGGGAAGTTTACCCAAAAGTGACTTCACTCCTAATGTCAGGGCGTTAAATTATATAAATGTATAACGTTACTGTGACACTGAATACAGTGTGTTGTGCAATAAAAGTTGTAACGATTTATTTAACAATAAGCTCGATTTATGTTAAAGATAACATCTGTAATATTAAGAACGGCATATTTTGCCATCTTCTAAATATTGTTCTACTTCTATGCATACATTATTCTTAACTCGAGTAAAATTGTAAGAAACTACGTTTATCAGTCATTATTTTATGGATTTTACTATAACCATTGTAAAGTTTAGTGATTTGAAATGCTGCAAATGGCCGATATTTTAGCAAATGAAAATGTAACATTTTGTCTTCAAAAGACCGCTGGATACACACAACTAGTTCATAAAAAATGAAGACATCCGCTAAAAATTACATATTGAACTTTAAAAAACAAAATTTGTGATTATGGGATAAGTAGAATCATGATTTTTATGTAATATTAATCTATAAATATGTAGTGAAAATATTCAAAATATGTAATAATACATTTTTATTATAAAGAATCAGAATTTATGTTTTAATGAAATAATGTGTTATTTATTTGTCCAAGCTTTTTATTCTTATTATATTTCTTTCTCATAAAATTCACCAACTTTATAAAAACGTTGAGGTTAATATATTTATGCTAGCGATGATAAATAACAAACAATCCTGAAAAATCTTCATGTAAAATGGTATAATAAATGAATATTAGATATAAGTCCTTAACCTAAATCTTGATATATAGTCCATAATATTACAATATATATATATATATATATATATATATGTTATAATTAAATCTTTAACATTGAGCAATGCAAGCTTAATATGGTATGATAAGAAAAATAAATGCCTGGACGGGATTCGAACCCGGATCTCTGAGTCTGTACCTCAGCGTGATATCCATTACACTACCAGGCGAATCCAATTCAAACACTTATTTTTCTTATATATGTATTATACTCTCCATTATTACTAGATGTCGCGAGAACACTGTCTTCACTGCCATCTAGTAGCTGACTATATCAAGTAAGCAAATTAATTTGCTTACTTGATATAGTCAGCTACTAGATGGCAGTGAAGACAGTGTTCTCGCGACATCTAGTAATAATGGAGAGTATAATACATATATAAGAAAAATAAGTGTTTGAATTGGATTCGCCTGGTAGTGTAATGGATATCACGCTGAGGTACGGACTCAGAGATCCGGGTTCGAATCCCGTCCAGGCATTTATTTTTCTTATCATACCATATATATATATATATATATATATATATATATAGAACATAGCGGAATATACAACTTTACAGTTATTTTCACATAAATTTACTTATTTTTATATGTTTAAATTAGTTATAAACAAGTCTAAAAATACAGTGCTTAAGTTATCTTGCACTTAAACAAATTATCTGTTGCATAGTGTACAAGGTGTATAGGCCTACAACACTATTTTACTATCTGTGATAAAAATGCATCATTGATAGTTAATCATGACCAATATCTTTTGTCAGATAACGATGACCAGTTGAAGCAATTTTCATCTGTATTCCTGACTTTCAGTGACAGCAAAATAGACCTAATAATTTCGAGCACCATATCTGTGTTCTATGCTGCATCCCTCACTCAACGCCAAAATATCAAGCAAAGAAAAATATTATTTCACATTCTTAAAGTGTATTTAATTTTAACACAGTTATCTTTAAGAACACCACGGTGTAATGTAGCTCCCTGTTTGGATTATCCTGGTATAGTTAGAAATAGAGGAAAGTATTCAACCTCTCACTCACCCTCATACTCACTCCTCATGGTGATGGGAGGAGGAGGAAGCAAACTTTTTTTAGCATTTGCATCAATTTTGAAACATGCGAAAAATAACTGAGGCTAAGGTTTTCCAAAAAGCTATAAACCTTAATTAATGTTTGCTTTTGTTTAATTGCGGGAAATTCCATGTAAATTTTCCCAATAAAATTAAAAAGTCGACAGGATTGACTACACAAAGTATAGTGATAAAGTGATGTAACTATGACCTGTCAACCATATGAGCCTTCAACTAAAGAGCTCTTCTTTCCTACAGTACACCATAGGCTAAATGCTAAACATTTTATTCCGAATTTCATTTTAACACAATTTATGACGGTGGCCATGGAAAATTTGAAAGTTATTTTAGGAGATTTAATATTAACCCAGACAGTGATCATAATTCTAATGTCAAGAATCAATACAATCTGTAAAGCATGTTTTATTTGATTGTCCTATATTCGAAACACAACGATTCTGGTTAAACTTACTTTTAAACGTTGATGAGGCTTCTGCCTCAATGTGTGAAGTGATTTTAAAGAACCAAAATTATTATAAACATTTTATGAAATTCATAACACACATTCATAACAATATGTAGTATTTTCTAAGACACTTATAGACGGTTTATGTAATTTATAACACTCATTCAAAACCATAAGATAATATTTCTGTTTTACAATGTATAGTATAATATTGTTATAATAAGCTACAACCCTAACATGCCTTTGTGACGAAATGGGGTTTCAAAATATTTGGAGATTCAATAATAATAATAATAATAATAATAGTAATAATAATAATAATAATAATGAGCCTACAAACAGCGTTGAGAACAAATCATACAGACATTTTACCTTCTTACTTGAACTGTACACAAACATTTTATGAATTTACATTTCAAGACCATTTCATATAAAAATATGTAATATTCTAATAAATATGTAGTAATGTATAAAATATGTAGCATCAAGCTCGAGTATGAGGTCTCGATTTATGTGAATCGTCAACATTTTCGGTTGTTACGAAAGAACATATCAAGGAAAAAATATACATAACAATCTGGACAAGTCAAGATGGATGCAACATGTTAATTGAATTGAGGATTACAGGATACCCACGCAGATATTAATCTATCAACCTGCAGGAAGGAGACAAGGACGTGAACTCTAAATTATTTTGGATGATATTTCTATTTAGACGAAAACAGGTCATCAAATTATCTAAATTCCTGAATTGACTATGATGATGATGATGACGATGATGAGAAGAATATTATGGATCAATGAAGAAGTTCCCCTACAAGCCTCACGACCACAGCCTCAGCCCGGAAATCGTCTTCAAGATCATCATAGCAACTCCGGCCGTGAAAGTCTACGTGAATACATTATGGATCAAATTCTGCAAATCAAAATTCAATTTCTTTTTGATTTAAATACGTTCCATGCATCATTTTAATAGTTGTATGCCTTAAATTACAGTTCATTGCATTTGAAAAATAGATATTTGCTTATTATTTGTCACCAAGTTGTTACGAATGATGGAGAACAATCTTAATATTGGCTATATTACTAATACATTTACGCGTTATTCGCTAATATGTTCTGAACAGTAAAAAACAATACAATTCTTGTTTTCACTCAAGCTATGCTATGCTTACAGTAGTATTCTGTTGACCTGTATTCATGAGTATTAGAACTTACCACCCAAGGAAGGTAAATTATTAACTACTTACCTCCCTACTTACTTCGATACAATGACGGACTGGAAATATGTCTACGTACTTTCACAATTGTTAATACAATTTTTAAAACTCAATTCTTTGAATCAGTTGTTAGCAAATTCATATATTTTCTTTGTATCCAGTCTCGTGGGCTAGTGGTCAGCGTTCCTCACTACTGTTCATGAGGTCCCGACTTCAATTCCCAGTCAAACCATAGGCATTTTTCCTTAAAGGGAATTAATTCTGTGGTTGCCCATTGTCCGGAATTTAGGTTAAATTTAGGTTAAGAACTCTCCTGGCGCTTTTTTATCATTTATCACCCATCAAATCATCGGGTTAACGTAACTCCGCCTTCTGTGCCCCAACCTAAGAAATGTATTACAATTCTGCCAATGCTAGGGGAGAAAGCCTGAAATGTCATACCTGGTGGCATTAGAGAAGAAATTGTGAGTGATATATAGAACTAGTCTCTCAAACAACACTATGACCAATTTACCAGTATATAAATAATATACACGATTTTGTGTTGTTAATTATATATATATATATATATAATATATATATATATATATATACACTAGCTGGCCCGGCGAACTTCGTATCGCCTTTAAATATTTTTACGTTAATTTGTCTGATGTTTTAATAGTTATTCTGCTATTCGGGGCGGAAACAAATCGAACAAATCAAATATCATAAAAATCGGTCCAGCCGTTCTTGAGTTGTATATAGTGTAACTAATCCGACTTTATTTTATATATATATATATATATATATATATATATGCTAGCTGGCCCGGCGAACGTCGTATCGCCTTTAAATATTTTTACGTTAATTTTTCCGATGTTTTAATAGTTATCTGATATTCGGGGCGGAAAGAAATCCATCAAATCAAAGATCATAAAAATCGGTCCAGCCCCCTTCTTGAGTTATAAATAGTGTAACTAATCCGACTTTGTTATATATATATATATATATATATATATATATATATATAGATAGATAGATAGATAGATAGATAGATAGATAGATAGATAGATAGATAGATAGATAGATAGATAGATAGATAGATAGATAGATAGATAGATAGATAGATAGAAGTCCCGGCCACGCGTTGCTGTGGCTAAGGTATACGTTAAATTATGTTGTAGTAAACTAAGTGAGAAATCTAAATCAGAAAGTTTTTGTTTTACACAATTTTTTAGTTCTGGTACGTTAACTACACCCGGTATAAATATGGGTGATGGTTTATGTGGAAGTTGTCTTGTTGATTGAGATGAATTTATGTTGTCTGCATTCTCAGTATCATCCATAAGTGTATCATAAGGATTATATACGTTTATTGATGGAATATTTTGAGGAGGCTTGCTGATTTCATTATACTATCGGTTTTTTCTACGCACTTGTTGGCAGTTTGGATTCTCATCATCATGAAGAAGTCTCTGTATAGTAATATCATCTTTTTATATATTATATTCATCCTGTTTTTCATTTAATTGAGGCCTGTTGATTGTTTCTGTAATATTAAACATATTATTATAACTAGCAGACTTACCTACAGTTCTGTTATTCCGTTCCTTAGGACCTTCATATATTTTTAAATTGACATTCTTCTTAAATGTAAGATTTATGTCACATAGGCCTATACCAATTTGCGGAAATTAACCTGATATCTTATCAGTCATGGTTTCTAGAACTGATTCTCTATATTGTTCAATGTCCCGTCTCGGTCCAGTTAAATTTAAATTAAGTTGCTGTCTTTCAGCCAGATTACTTAAAACTAATACTTCCACACGATATTAATATTATTATCAATAAATTGAAAATAAAATAAACACAAACACACGTAAATTGTGAAATAATCAATATTTGTAATTCAATTGGAATTCGCGGTTGCAACAAAAAGCACAGCCACCTGGTTAAATATAAACCAATACCTTACAGCGTCATCTGTTAGAATCGTATGAAACTCAGAGATATTTATAGCTCTTTGTTAAATAATAAACAAATAATATGCTATAAAAAAATAATGCGACCATAAATTTAGTTATAAACAACCGTAGGTCTCAAGTTGGATCAAACAGCACACAGTGTGCAAAATTGTATTAAAATTGGTTCAGTAGTTTAGGATTCTATCGCGGACAAACAACTTGACACGTAATTTTTATATATTAAGATATATATAGAAGTCCCGGCCACGCGTTGCTGTGGCTAAGGTGTACTGAACCATATCCTTCTTTTCATAAGGTGGTTCAAAGTTAATTTTTGCATGTAGTAGGCCTCATGATTCAATTTAGTAAATTTCCATGTTATTGGATTGAGCCTCCAAATCAATATAAAAAAGTGGTAATGGCTCATTTCTAACTCTGTGTCGAATGTTACATATGTTACGAACTCGATGTCCTAGTTCTAGCAATTCCTCAACAATACTCTCTGTATTTATAGAGTAATGCATATTAGGAAGAACTACTCGGAAAGCCATTTCTTGTTTTAACTGATACGTGTGATATTTAGCATTATTCTCATTTAGCAATCTCACCAACCATCTGTAAGCGTCAGATGAGGTTGGCAGGAATTCAACCTCTTCTTTATACATTTTGTATGAGAAATCTAAATCAGAAAGTTTTTGTTTTACACAATTTATTAGTTCTGGTACGTTAACTACACCCGGTATAAATATGGTTGGTGGTTTATGTGGAAGTGGTCTTGTTGATTGGGATGAATTTATATTCTCTGCATTCTCAGTATCATCCATAAGTGTATCGTAAGGATTATATACATTTATTGATGGAATATTTTGAAGATGCTTGCTGATTTCATTATACTTTCATTTTTTCTACGAACTTGTTGGCAGTTTGGATTCTCATCATCATGAAGAAGTCTCTGTATAGTAATATAATCTTGTGATATATTATAGTCATCTTGCTTTTCATTTAATTGAGGCATGGAGATTGTTTCTGTAATATTAGGCATATTATTATAACTAACTGACTTACTTACAATTCTGTTATCCGTTCCTTAGGACCTTCATATGTTCTTAAATTGACATTCTTCTTAAATGTAAGATTTATGTCACATAGGCCTATACCAATTTGCGGAAATTCACTTGATATCTCATCAGTCTAGAACTGATTCGCCATATTGTTCAATGTCCCTTCTCGGTCCAGTTAAATTTAAATTAAGTTGCTGTCTTTCAGCCAGATTGCTTAAAACTAATACTTACACACGAAATTAATATTATTATCAATATATTGAAAATAAAATAAACACTGAACACACTTAAATTATGAAGTAATCAATATTTGTAATTTAATTGAAATTAGCGGTTGCAACAAAAAGCACAGCCACCTGGATCTCTCTTTGTAAAATAGTAAACGAATTACCTTACCAAAAAACCTAACACCGCCATCTGTAGGAATCATATGGAACTCACAGATAATTATAACTCTTTGTTAAATAATAAACAAATAATTTGCAATAAAAATAATGCGTCTATAAATTTAGTTATAAACTACCTTATGTCTCAAGTTAAATCAAACTGCACACAGTGTGCAAAATTTTATTGAAATCGGTTCAGTAGTTTAGGATTCCATGGCGGACAAACAACGTGACAGGAATTTTTTATATATTAAGATATACATATTCCATTCCATGGCGAGACAGGCGTAGAAGGCCAGTATCCTACCATCCGGCTGCTGGCATCACATCCACATGTGTCAATCACAGAGGTAGATGAAAAGCTAGTCAATGTAGAGGGTGACATGTTGTCAGCATGTCGAGTCCGCCAACCGTTATAGCTGGTTTTCTCAACCTGGAACCGCTATTTATAGTAACTACCTAAATGCCTCACGATGCTGGGTGGGCACCCGTCCTATGCTGGCCGAAATACCATGAGAAAATTTCTTCCCCCATGGAGATTCGAACCAGCGCAAGTCCCGTAGCTCTGCGCCAAGGCTTCCTGCCTTAACCATTCGGCTACGGCACAGGATATATATATTCACAAAAACAAAAGAAAATAACAAAAATAGTCAACGCGTTTCAACAACAAAGATATCAATGCAAGACTTATAATGATAGCTTTGTTATTTAAACGCGTTGACCATTTTTAAATTTTTGTTTGGTGTTTGGTTTTATAATGGTAAATTATGTATCAATTATGACAAATAGACTGTGAATAGGTAAGTCGATCCATTAACATATATAAAGTAATATATATATATATATATATATATATATATATATAGAGTGAGAGAGAGAGGGGGGAGAGAGAGAGATAATGATGTAGTCGGACCATATGGAGAATTGGAGAAAATGATAATGGTAGAAGATTGATAGGATTTTGTGAACAATATTCACTTAAAATCCTAAATGGATTTTACGAACGTAGAGATATCCATAAGTATATTTGGCACCAAGATACTTTTAATCTACAATCGATAATAGATTTTGTAATAATTAAGAAATATTCAATTTTAAAGACCCAGGATATAAGGGCATATAGAGGATTATCATGCGGAAGTGATCACTATTTATTGAATGCAAAAATAATATTTCCATTCCAAAGTAAAAATGACAGGCTAAATAAAACTAAAAATGAAGAGGACAGTTTCCATGACTTGTCAACAACTCTATACAACTTGGATAGTTTGGAGAAAGAGAGCACATCATATCTGTATAAGAAAAGGTTAGATGATCAGTTACTAATCTCTACGTTTGACAATGCTCAGGAAGAATACAACTATATAGTAAAAAGTATTCATCAGGCGGCAAAAGAAGCTTTAGGAGAAGCAAATAGAGAAATAAATAAATTCAAATATTTTTGGAATGAGGGCTTAGCAAAAGAAATAGCAAACAAAAAAGAACAATATTTAATGTGGTTGAACACCAAAGATCTGAAAGACAAAATGCAATATAAAGAAGCTCAAGCAAGAGTTACAAAGAAAATTACGGAAGCTAAAAATCAGAGCTGGGAACAAAATTGTTTAAAAATTCAAACATGTATTGGAGGAAAACGAAGTACTGAATCTTGGAGAATTTACAAACAAAATTGAGAAATAAAAGAAGTGGACAAACAAATGTACAAACAATACTATGACTGAATGGGAAAATTATTTTAAAACGTTACTATCAGAAAACAGGGTATTTAATGTAGATAACGTTCAAAATATTCCAGAAATAAATGAAGATGAACATATACAATTGGACATAGAGGATATTAAAATGAATGTTCAATCTTTAATTAAAAAATGAAAGAGCTAGTGGTCCAGGAGGAATTCCAGCGGAACTATTAAAACATGGATCCGACCATTTATTTCAACGACTGAGAAAATTATTTACAAAATTTATGAATGGTGAAATAGTTCCTGAAGAATGGAAACTAGGGTACATTTCGACAATCCATAAAAAAGGAAAAAAATACCAATGTGAAAATTATAGCGGTATAGCAGTAACAAGTACTATGAGTAGAATGTATGAACGTATACTAAAATATTATTTGGAAAAAAACTATAGTGATATGGAATTAGAGGAACAATCAGGATTTAGAGCAGGTCGTTCCACAACCGACAATTTATTTTGCATTACTCAGGTAATAGAAAAGAAAATGCAATATGGACAACCTTTGCACCTACTATTTGTAGATCTAGAGAAAGCCTACGACAATGTCCCTATAGGGAAACTATGGATTGCTTTAAGACATATGGGAATTAAGACTATAATAATTGCATGTCAAAAATTAAAATTGGCAGTAAATTGTCACATGGTTTTACGATAAATAAAGGTCTTCCTCAAGGTTGTTGTCTATCACCGACTGTGTTAAAAATATATGTACATTAAATATTAAAGAACTGGAGGAGAAAATGTTCAAGCATGGTATTTCAAACAACAAAACTTTATACAACTTAAATTTTGCAGATGATCAATTTTAATTGCACAAGATTATGAAGATTTAGAATATATGGCTAGAAAATTAATAGAAGAATATGAGAAATGGGGATTAAATTTGAACATGAAAAAAACAAAATATTTATCAATTGGTGAAACCGAACAAAATTTAATTTTGGAGACTGGAGAATCAATAAAATCTTGTAGTGAGATCACATTTTAGGAAACAAAGTAAATAAAAATGGGAGTTATGAAGAGGAAATAGAAATAATAAAGGAAAATTTGCAATTGCTTGCCTCAATGGAATATTGTGGGATAAAAATATAAGTAATAAAAAAATGAATATACATCATACAATTTTTAAAAGCATCATTACTTATGGAGCAGAACTGGAGCAGAACTTTGGCCATTAACAATAAAAACAAGTAAGTACCTTTTGGCAACGGAAATGGATTTTATACGAGGGGCCGCAAGAATTTCAAGAAGAGAAAGAATTAGGAACTCAGTTATAAGGAAGAAAATGAAGATTGAAGACACTATTTTCGATTATATTAAAACTCAGCAATTAAGATGGTACGGACATGTCCAGCGAATGGAAGAGGATCGACTACCAAAATCTGTTTTGGAATGGAAACCTAAGGGAAGGAGAAGAAGAGGAAGACCTAAAACCTCCTGGAGTCAGGGAATATGTATATACATGAAGGAGAAACATCTAAAAACAGGAGAATGGATGGACTGACAAAATTGGCTATTAGTAATCGGACGATGTCAAAGACATTAATCCATGATCTATATATATATAAACATATGATGTATCTTTGTCTATTCTTTAGGCGTGTAGACTTCTAAATTGTTCAACCGATCTTCGTGAAAATTTGTATATCAAGGATTTTAGATGCGGAGAGTGATTAGCCGTTAACTATTAACGTGTATAACATTAGGTGTAGGAGTTCAATCAAACGAAATTTAAAAAAAATAGTTCTAGCGATCACATTTTTCCTTGTTTCACAACGAATATCAGTGTATTCTATTAAAATAATCTAAGGTAGGTATCCAAAAATTAGCGAAATCCTACAAATAGAAATGGTTTAGAATCACAACTGGACCCTACAAAACCATTGAGTGAAGGAGTTCACTTGAAATAAAAATTTTAACATCGCTCTAGTGGACACAATATATTCGATGTTTCACACTCCCGAAACTCAGGATATCCTATTACAGGGACAACCGAGGTATGTGTTTATCCAAAAAAGGAGCGAAATCAGACAATTAGAAGTGGAGGTTTACTTGAAATCCAAAATTAAAAAGTACCTAAACAACTGGGCCGAATTTGATTATTTTTTTCTAAAGCGGACCCGGTAGATTGCGCTGCGATTGGGTTATAGGATTTTGTTTCTATCAAATGTGTAGAAACTATGCATTACCGGCATCTTCCGCGGTAAAACTAACATGTGACGTTTAGTAATGCAAGCTTCTCGAGCTACAACAGATGACAGTTAGGAGTTTGCTTTCTTGCGGAACTTATTAACTAGTGTATTTTAGCGATAAAACATAACTTAATATTTGTGATTGTCCGGCTATGACACGATGAGACAAAAACGTTTGCCTGGTCCGCTAGTATATCGTAAATACTTGTATGAGTAAGTAGAAAAAGTAGTCCTTTTTAATAAATTTGGACGGTAATGATAATTGACACGGTCTCCATCCCCATTTTTGGTGTTCTTTCAAAGTTCTGACCAGAAATAATTTTGAATACGATTTTTAAAACCCTATTTTACCTTCGACTTATACACAATTTGGATTAATAATGCCCTAGACTGTCCATAAGGCTGTTGCCTACCTTAAATCATAAATAACCCTAAAGCGATTTGATGTTTCGTTTAGTTAGTAATTGTCAATAAAATGAACTAGAAGCTTAGTAAATGAACGTGAACTATGTAACATCATGTCGGCTGTGTTTCTCTAGTGGTTACGTTACTTACCTCTAGTCCAAACGTCGTAGGTTCAAACCAGACATTGCTCGACGGATTTTTAGGATGGAAACCTTTTAACGGGGAGTCCCTCAGGAGGGCCTCTAAGCCCTGGGATCCGAGTCCGAATATTGGTAGGCTCTTAAAGAGAATATGATGTATATGACGTGATTGTGTATATAAATTAGGCGAATAAATATAAATTTATATTCCTTTATCCGCACCACACAAACACACACACGCACGCACACACACACACACACAAAAATAGAAGTCTCATGTTGTTATTTTCCGTATTTCCATGTCACAGCTTACTTCTCAACTCTCCTTTCCGCTAAACATGAACTTTATGTATAGAATTATCACCATTATTCTCAGCAACCCCGAAATACGGTTTTGAACTAATGTCAGTGATTTTCGATTATGTTTAAATCCCTGGGGAGGGTGGGTTTAAATGTCATCTGGATGTAACCAATCTAACGACTGCGACTCTTATCGATTCCACACTAATCTCGCTCCTTTTTTAACTTTCTACTTTCTATTTTTTTTTTTGCACTGTCACCCTCACCCTCCAAAGGAAGACTAGATGTCAAAAGTTCGGATTAAATGTCATCCGGATGTTAATAATCAATTTATCGACTACAAAGACCATGGATTAGGCACTAATCTCGGCCGATTTTATTATTTATTTTTCTTCTCATCTCGCTCCCTCTTAGGGACACTTTCCGTAAAAAGTTGGACTTAAATTTAATCTGTTTTGACAGTAGCATCGGACGTATTAAATTGTCTTTACATGTCATATCCCTATGGGTGCTAAGGGTCTCTAAACCCATCATAATATAGTTTCCTAAATGTAGGTCATGTCCGTTCAAACATTAAAGCATGCTTTTTTAACAAACGCCAAACGTTCGCATTTATAGTAACTCAAATTTGAATAAGAATTCTGCTTTGATTATACTTCCGTCCATGACTGATCTGTTTGTTGTATTTTGTTACAGGACTATATTTATTATTTCATCATTAAAGTAAATTAAGGCATATATTTTGATAAAACACTAAATATATCTAGAAGTAGGTTACGGCACAAAAAGTGTATATCCGAATTTCGAGATAATTTTGCTTTTAAAATGTAACTTAACAGCAGAAATAAAATATTTTCGATTTTTGGCAGGATACACTTTAATGGATAAAAACGAAGTGAAGTTACCGTAAATAACTATCCAAATATGCAGTTTGACAGATAAAATATAAAAGTGTAGGAGAAAATGATATGAACATGTCTGCAGAATGGATACAACAGATTGACAAGGAAAAGTCTGAACTATCAACCAAGATGTGGAAGAAGAGATCGGGGACGCCCACGAAAAAGATGGACACAGCAGCTGTAATACTTGAAGCCGGAATGAACCAAAACGGTTCAATCCTTGCAAGAAGAAGAAGAAGAAGAAGAAGAAGAAGAAGAAGAAAATGAAACTTAGACATGCCCAACTATAAATTATGAAAAATACAGAACATCCATAAATAAATCTGAAAAACAACAATTTACACGTAACTGAACAATGTATACTTTTAAAGTCTGAGGACTAAATAATAAATATTAAGCAGTAGTGTATCTTGATAAAGATAAATAATTATTATTATATAATATCCTCGACTCGTGTCCAACGTAGGGTCGGGATGAGGGGTGAGATGAGATGAAGCACCTACATTTATAGAAGTCTGTAAACGATAAGTGTGCCGGTGGATCATGTCTGACGTCACAGGATCGAATGAACGATATGTGTGAGATGAGTATGGATAAATCCTGAATTGAAATTTGTGGCAGGAAAAAACGGTAGAACCTACAAAGATATAATTACTAATGAAAATAATTATATTAAAATGTGGATATGACAATCACATAACCTGGAGTTTATAAGTAAAAAATCAATAGACGCGCACAGTGGGGTATTTGGCCGATTTAGGCCGCCAAAATTAATTTTGTAATTCAATCAAGTCTAAATGTGCCCTCTTATTAAATTAGTTATATTTTAAGAGAAAGAGAGTACATTTTAGTGAAAAAAATATATTTTACGTTTTTAAAATATGTAGTCCAATTATTAATCACTATTATCAGACTTGGCAAACTGTACCTGAATAAGAGCACCGCTAAAGTAGTAAACATTCCATCTGTGTCCAGAATGTGCAATGTCAAGTAAATGTGCCATTTTGTTAGATATTCTTGAAATTTCCACTTGCTCATGTGGAGGCGGTTAAGGCCAAATACTAACTTTACATAAACATTCTTACATAAGTTCACTTTTATGATGATGATGATGAGTTTGATGATCTGAGTCACAGTTCTTTATCAGAAGATATTTTCACCTGCTCTGTGAATTAATTCTCAGATTCAGCTGTATCTGTTCCAGATTTTACTGGAAGTCGCATTTCCGAAGTTTCCTTAAAAATTATGCGTTTTCTACAGGTTGTGGCCTTATACAAGTCTGAACACGATCTGTAATTAGCGATAATCTGTTAAGCACGCGTAGGTTTCGCGACTATCATTATTTTTATTTGCGCTAAAATTAACTGAAGTGGCACAAAATAACTCCAAAAAAATATTTCTATCTGAGTCAGCATAATACTGAAATTTCTTTTTGACATATATTGAGTCCGTTGCGATCTGTCACTACCCCGGTTGCAAATTAACACCAATGTTGTATTTTCTTGTTCATTTAAGTCTGTACAACTCCTAAATGTTAGCAGTCGTGTAATAGTTAAATCCAACAATTGTTGTAAATTAATTGTAGTAAAAGTATCAGTAACATATGATTCTTTATCCGGATAGCAATCCATGTCTCCCTTTTCTGCACACTGTAGCAAGGATAGTGTACATGTTTTTGTCGGTGTTCCATATTATTGAACATTGTGTTTTAGAAAACCATCTTCAACAAACATGATCAATGTTCCTAATACTGATGGTTATGTTTGTCTTTCTAAAGACTATGAGAGTTTGTTCTCTTATAATTTTCCTGCCCACTTTGGAGAATTGGTTATTTCCATGTACTTTACAATCATCTCTTCTTCCTGCAGTTCCTAACTTCGCTTATGCAGCTTACGTCAGGACACCCGTATCTCTACTGGCATGTAAACCCTCTGCTTTCCTCTTTTTGCTGCTCTCGTTCAAATCTTGAAACATTTTCGTTGGCCGTCCTGTTAGACTCACTACCTTAGGGATTGTGAATATCCCTTCAAGCCAATTGCTACTTTTCTTAAGAAATGTTTCCCCTTTCTTGTGTGCTGCTACCCATCTTCTTGTTAATTCGAACTTAATGTGAGTTTTTGTGCTCTATTTCCTTTATTTTTTCGTCTGAGTAAATGTTATAGCGTAAAAGGCAATTTTCCTAAAAAAAATCTCTTTTTTTAATATTCGGAAAATTTTGTTGTTCTATAATGTTAAACAGGCTTCTCGAGTCATTATACTGATGCGCGTTGGCTCAAAAATATAATTCGAGAAGTAATCACGTAGTTTAAAATATCACTTTTTGTTTGCTAATACCTAAACGAACATGAATATCACGGAAAACCGCGAATTTCCACGATCGATTTTCAAGAAATCATCAGGCCAATACTTTAACCTTTCTACTGTAGAAAATGAATGTGCCGGAAAATGCCCGGAAATATAACTAAAATACTCAAGTTTGTTAAAATTTACTTGAGAAAATAACGAGAAAGTGCCCTATTTGAAGAAGCTTTATCTGAGTCAAAATAGTTATCAAGAGAATAAAAATAATTAAAATGTGTTAATAATTACTCTGGTTTATCACAATCCTTAACTATCCACTTAAACTGTAATCCCTAATACGCAATACTCTATGTGGAACATAAGCTTGTACAAAGAGCGTCGAGGAAAGATACTTGCAGTATGGTAGACGGTCAACTTTCGATTGGTCACACAGACTCAAGGTAACACTGCCTGATGACAATTGAGTGCCGTATCACCGCCTGATTATTGAGCTCTGACATGTGCTATTTTTTTTTCCTGTCTAGAATAAATTTCAGAAAATCGACTTTTGGTCGCCTAAATCGGTCAAATACCCCACTGTGAGACGAAAGAAAATAATTGACCCGGAATTTTTCATATGATTAGTAATGTATATAATTAAGAATGGATCGGGATGAAGCAGCATGCCTTGGCGCGGAGCTACGGAACGTGCGTTAGTTTGATTCACTACGAGGATCATTTTTCTTGTGCCCAGTTTGGGACCGATACCCAGTCAGCATCATGAGGAATTATGATAACTCTAATATATAGCGGCTCCTGGTTGAGGCTGACCACATGTTATCCATATACTATCTAGATTATCGACTTCCTCTCAAAAGAATATAATAGTCCTAAGTGGTTAGACAGTTGCAGGCCTCTCCCGCCAACAAGTATTTGTTTATTTACAGAACGGAGAATTTTAATAAAAACATATAACAACATAACATGTTGTGAAATGATATAAAATGGAATATTTCTAATTTCAGAATAAAATTTGTTATAATTTCAATTAACATACCTTATATGCACACGATATATCATAATAACTAGTATTTAAACGATTATAAATGAGATATTTGAAAATGTATTTAATATTTACCTGATAGAGGAAGCGTTGTTTGTAAATCTCAGCTAAAAATATTAATATTTTATTAATATCAATTAAAACTGTAATTTTCTATTTCATATTGAATGACGTTGCTTGGTAACGTTACGGTTATTATATCATTCGTGTTGCCAACAAGGCGCATATTGTCCAAATTTTTATGAAAAAAATCTTCTTTTCACAAATGTGTTAATTGTGCTTAGGGCAAACATCGCGTTATAAATGTAAATAGTTATTATATATAGTTACCATATCCATAGGCCTAATGTCAAATTTATTTTCTAAAAAGTGGCATTATTGTAATTCATCCATCCATTCATCCATCCATAGTAATTGTGTCCAGTGGCAGGTCTTTCATTGCAATCATAGCATTTCCATGCTATCCTTTTAAGCTTTACTAGGGAATTATATGTGTGGTAGCTTCCTGTTGCTTTCCACACCGGTGCAGGATGATGATGATGATGGCCGGAAGATTTTCGGGGACAGTTGTGCCCTAAGATTAGTGACATTTGTCTTACTGGTGAGGAAGAACCTCGAACAAATCTCACACAGCAGCCTGTCCCGACCGTTAATCGAACCCGAGCCAGCTACGTCACAAGGCTGCACGGTACTTCGAGACCACAGCGGTGGACATTGATGTATTATTAGATAATAATTTGACAAAAGACATGTAATACGCACACAATTAGAGCACATATTTTTCTTCTCTCTTTCTTCCCCCCATTATAGGTGCTGTAATCGTCACTGGTGGAATAGTGGTTAACATACTTGCTCCTGGATTTAAAAATGCGAGACTTCAAATACGGCCAGCTATTGTAAATTTTCAGGGCATAAAATTCCTTAGACTAGTTTCCTTCGGAAGCGAACTGAATAGTTTGGTTCTCTGTCTAGATTTGCGGCTCGTAAATGAATCTCAAATTTGAAAAACTAGGTTTTTGAGCATTTTTTCGGCCTTTATAGCTCGGATTTGAATTGCGACGCTAATGATCTTGGTTTAAAAAGTTTATCTTAAATAGAAATAATATCATAACACTGATATAATGACTTGGCCTTCTCAAATATGTTTTTCCCGACTATACATAATATTTGTCTTTCTTTTGTAGGAACTTTAATGGAGACTGGCCTAACAACCAAACCCCCCCAAACTGGAGGATCATTAAGTACTTGTTTAAGATTTTGGGTCCTATGGAAATGGCACCTTCTCTATTGGCTAACATGTTCCTCCTACGAGTGGATCTATTTTACAACATTTCTGATATTAGAAAGACAAACTTAACTCCGCCATGAATCATTATTGCAACATTATATGGTTCTAGTACTACGTTTGTGTGGACAGCAAGGGGGGGGCTGTTTAATAGCTATGGTACTTACAGTTTTGAAAAACAGAAATCACCCACCACTATCAAGGTCATTCAAATTCAAGGCAGTCAAATTTTGGTAATTATTCAGAAAACGTTGAATGGACGGACATTAGTATCCGTTCATATGAAACTACCTAGTGAACGTTGTTTAACATTCATTTGTAGGTTGTTTTGTTGTTTCCAGTCATTTTAAACACGGCGGCGATTTGAGTTTTTAGTATTGAGTTGAAGGCCTTCTTCATCTTATAAAAATGTTACGGCATGCTCTAGTACAAAACTGAATATTAGAGGAAATAGCAGATCTCCTTGCTTCAACCGATTTGGGGGTTTAAAAAGTATCCGAAAACGGTTTGCCTTAAACGCACCCTACTCTTGTTGGCATTTAGACACATTCGTATAAGAATAACCTTTTTAGGAATGACGAACTCCAGCACGATACTATAACAATTTCTCCCTCTTATTTGAATCTTATGTCTGTCTATTTCTTTCCTGTAAACATCCAAGACTCACTACCGGCAGAGCCCGTTAATCTTATAACCTTTAATTTTGGCGAGTTTTATTGTGGAGAGTTCTATTCAATGTCCCAAAATGACTGACTGAAAAATTTGTTCAATTTGGGTTTCTAAGTCACTGACCCTGCCATTGCTTTATATTGCATCCACGATTAAAGAATTTAATGCTTGTTTCAATATTTTGTTTTCTATTATTATTTTGCCGCGTGCAGGGTATTTTCCTCGAGGGACGATTACTTTTGTCTTGTTTGTGGATTATTTCAAAATTATATTGCGCTAACACATTTGACCCCCCTTCTATACAGAACAATGTAAGTTCTCTTCATTATTCTGTATTATTACGATATAATCTGCATGTCGTCTTTTTATTTAATGAATTTATTAACAAGCTCGCAACCAACAAAATATATGGGTATGTGTGGAAAATAATTACGATGAGTGTGAAAGAGAATTAGATGGAACAAATCATAACACAAGTCTCTGAAGTGAATTACCCTCGGTCACATAATATCTGCTAAAGAAATGATCAGGTTACAGACAGACAATGCAATAAACGGAAGTCTTAAAAATAAATTTTGCTAAACAGATGTCAACCGCAAAACCAAATTCCGATTACACAATGTAACTGCAAAATCAGGACATGAAATTATAGCACCGAAAATTGGAGATACTAAATTCTAAAAATCCAAATTATTAAAATTGCAAGCGGCACCGATTCGAACTTTACGTCCACTCCTAGGGTTGTCACACATGGGGACAACACAGATGTATGTACACCAAAAATTAAAAAACTTCAAAATATAGTAGAAGTAGTTCAGAATTATCATAAGTAATGCTACGAGTGATTTCCAATTTATCTAGAGAATTTGGAAATCAAGAGTGGCATTTGTTAGGGCTATTTAACGAGTAAAATCAAACTGTTTACTACAAATCATTATTTAAATATAGTTATTTTAAAATATTTATATATTTAATGTAAACGGCGATGTTTGAAAACAAATGAGAATCGTTCGTTATGTTTCATTTGTTCATCACTGCAACTAGATCATATTATTTATTGCCAAATAGGATCGCAATGTTGTAAGGATGCACCCTAGTGGAGAAAAGATGAAACACATCAAACTGTTTATTATAACCAATATTATGGGTTATTAAATAATTTCTGATGTCTTATGACGTAAATAATATGTCAATTAATTTTTTTTGAACGTGAATACCCGGGATATAATACATTAAAAAAAGTCCAAACAGTGGTTAATTTTTATTGTGGTACAGTTAATAGTTACAATTTTTTGTTATATTCCGCAAGCTGTACATGGTTACATTCAAGCACTATATATACAATCTGGGAGCCACGTGCATTCTAGGATTCTACGTAAATATATATAAATTACTATATTTAACGTATTTGTTAGAGGGCCAGTAACTGCAAAATAATGCTCTGACCTGTTCAGAATATTAAAAAGGAGGAGCATTCTTTAATATGATAAACAGAAGTTGATAAATATCGAGAAAAACACGATTGTGATTGGTTGTAAAACAAAATTCATTGAAACATGATTGGTCATTGATTCTCATTTGGGGCATGTGTTAAATTGTCAAAGCAATTGTTACAACATGTACAAATAATGGAGCTTACTCGCTTTTCTAAATTATCATTGCAGTATCAACCTAAAGGACGTCGAGATAGAGGAAGATGGACTGAGCAACCACATCTTGAGATTTCATAGAAACTGGCTGAAACGACCTACAATTCATGATGATTATTATTAACAATCATGCGTCATAAAAATTGCAATACTAAATGCTAAACATTCATACGTATTTACAATTTAACGAATGGATTATGAAAGGTTGCCAAGAAAAGATTTGAACTGGGTTCCAAAAGGAAGAAGAGGCAGACGAAGACCAAAAAACATCTACCTGCTGGACACAGAAACAGCGATGATTAAAAAAAGGTTCGCAAAATAGGGATTATACAAATAAAGACATTTGGAGTCCACTACATAGGTTACAGGATGATGTGACGATACACTAAAAACTTGTTCACGATGACGATTCACATTAGATATGAATTTCCTTCTTATCCTAAATATAATCCATATACAATGACGTAACAGCCCAATGTTGTACCTTAGCCTCTCCTTTGTTACCAGTTACTAGATGAAGTTAATTTACACTTATTTGACTGCAGATGTCATGGTTATCGATCAACATACAGACATCTAGTAGGCAACTAAGGTACTACTAAGATGTTGAGACAGGTACATTTTACTTAGAGGCCTCTTTATTGAGGCTTAAGGTTCTTTTACGTGCGTGGATATTTTCAGACTGTCCCTCCCGGAGGACTAACTCCTTGGATTTTTCAATCCTAAAAATCCGTTGACACAGAGCACGTTTGAACCCGCGACCCTCTGGACCAGAGTCAAGGAATATTATCACGCGTCCGACACTAAAATATAATATTATCTTTTTCACAAAGTCTACCATGTTAGTGTGTATATTCTACTTGCTAATACCGGGGTACGCTGGTACGTCTAAATAAATTAAATGTGTTTTTATGTTTAGTTAAATAAGTAAAAAGAAAAATAATTATAAATTTATATCGTAATTACTTTACTTTCACCTAGGAACAATAATCACAAACAGGAATGAGATGCACAAGGAAATTAAACATAGGCTCACTTCTGGAAGTGCGTGCTATTATGCATTGCAGAGACTCTTGACTTCACAACACCTTTCAAAAAACGTTAAACTGAAAATACGTTTAAAACTGCTATTCTACCAGTTATATTATATGGATGCGAAACATGGACTCTTACTTTAAGCGAGGAAAGGGGATTACGAGTATTTGAGAATAAATTTCTTGTGAAGATTTTTGGACCAAAGATTGATGAACAGACAGGTGAATGGAGAAGACTACATAACAATGAACTACATGGTCTTTATAGGAAGCCAGATATAATAAGAACACTTAAGTCTCGTAGACTGCGATGGGCAGGACATGTTGCACCCATGGGGAATGAAAGACTTGCATGGAAGCTTCTTGTAGGAAAGCCAGAAGGAAAACGCCCAGGTGGTAGACCAAGAATGAGGTGGGAGAATAACATTAACTATGATTTGAGAGAAATAGATTATACAGGGTGTGATTGGTAAACATTGGCTCAGGATAGGGATCTATGTTGGAGAGCTTATGTCCATGAACCTACGAGTTCGATAGTGCCAGTGAGTTAGTTAATTATTATAGATACCCCGTGCTGATTACCCGGCGATGCCCGCGGAATCTACTTATTCCGATCTTCTTGGCATCAGTGAGCCTGAAGATAAAAATGGTTATTATGAGTTATCCGTAAAATATACACATAATGCTGTCGCGGACTTTTTTTTTATAGATTTTTTAGATATTTAATTTTGTGTACATTAATTTGGTATATTTGTATGGTTTAGGCAGCGTAAGCAGTTAAGCGTCCAAAAAGCGACTTTTTTAGTGTACCGATGCCCTTTTATTTATTTCCAGCTATATAGTACATTGGATGATATGTTATATACGTTAATTGTCTCAGAAGAATTCTCTAAATGATAGAAAAAAATCCCATTCAATGGAGTCAAGTAGTTTTGAATCCATAAAGTCAGACAAACAGACTCTCGCTCATCTTTATATCAAGATTTATAATGTTTCAGAAATATATATTTTAAAATAAGGTAATAATACGAGGTTGGGAAGTGGTTTTTACAGAAGTGAGGGTTGTTTAAAAACCGAACGTATTCCAAGATTCTGTAAAACACTTCACAAACGTGCGTTGTATATTATATTTTTCGCGATGGTGTTTTCAAAATAATAAATAATAGTAAAATAATAACATCTTTGTTGGAAATATTTGCGTTCAATATAAACAACTGACTAACGTTAACAGCGCGGGCAAAATTTATTAGTTGCAACTACAGTTGGCCGTGGTATCATCAGTGATAAAATGGCGGCATGTACGTATTTATGGTTTGAAATAAAGTTCAGTTCATTTAAAATGCAGTGATTTGTTTCGTATAATGTATATTAACACTACCTTTTGGATATATTTTTTTATATACATTGTACGTAGTATACATAGAGGGCAGTGGTTTTACTTCCCACGCGTAGTTTGTAATATGTAATATTACAGTATAGCTATTTACGTAGGCAACCCCGAAATGTAGGAAGTTGAACTTTCAATCTTGGTCGCCATTGCTGTAAGTACGACAAAACGCACAGTCTCACAAAAATGTCTGGTATATCTGTGCATTACTTGAGCATTGTTCTTCCGTCAGTGAAACTAGTTTTAGTTACGTTAAAAAAAGTATTAGCCTTGACCGGGTTGTTAGGGTTCAGTGCCGTAGCATATGGTTGACCTTGTTTTTTTCAAGGACACGTTGGATGTTCCATTAACTTCAACCTGTGAAAATATGACTTCAGTTTTCCGTCTCTTGTACTGATGTTCGAAATATTTAAACATATCTGTAATTTATTCTAAAATACCTTTTCGGGATTCTTGGCCGTGTCTTGCAGTGTTGTTTTCTCGGCGTTTCACAACCTTCTGTGGGTGACATCTTCAGCAGATATTGCTTGTGTAAATTTTCGTAATAAACTGCTAATTGTTTTTAACTTGTGTACTTGTGTAATTTTACCGTAACTATGATATTTAGTAAATCATTTCTAATTCGTTGAGTTAAACATAGAGCAGCTCGCAATTTGTTGTTGTCATGGTATATGTCATGAATGCCAGTGAATAAGGTTTATCTGACCCTTTTATAGGGCAGGGTACCACGTTTTATTAGTTCTTAAACCTCCCTCTTTTCTGTTAAAATTTTGTTTATGTTTATAGCTATTGGGAAGCTATTGAGATATATAAACATAAACAAAACTTGGGTATGTAATATACCATATCTTAAGACAGTGATGCCTAGATCCAAGAGGCCTCAAGCGTTGGCAGAAAAAAAAACTGATTGCAGCTTACTGCACTATAGGCAAATACATTCGCGTCACCTAGCTAGGAAAAAATTAATATTCAGAAATGATGCCGGTGGCTCAGTCGTCATTTTCGATGTGTACAATACCACATTTCAAACATTTGAAGGATTAATAACAAAACACAACCAACCCTCTTTTGTTATTATGCATAGAGGAATTACTTCATCTATGTATTATGACAAACAGTGACATTCTGTACCAGGTACACAACAAATACTCTAGTTCCAACGTACTGTTGAGAGATTTCTTGTTATATATGCGTTGGTATCGTGAATATCATTTTATCGTTCATAAGTGAAGTGCATGTGTAGAAAATAATAAAGTCAAAACTTGATTAATATACGTTTTTAAGTTATTAAGTTACGAAGAGAAGTTGTGTGTTAAAGAATTAGGAAATCCTGTGCGAGATTTCAACATAAACATTTCGGTAAAATGTGGAGATAAGACGTAAGCTAGACATTAGCTTCGGAACATTTATAACAGAAACAATTGGATTTGCGGGTGCGGTAGTGAAAATTCACTTTTATGTTTTCCGTGTAACTTTTTCCAAGAAGAATTCACGTGGACAAAAACCGGAGTGAAAGTCTAATATATGTACTTTGTGGCAGTAATAACTGCTCTAATTAATTATATTATTATTAAACCTTATTATTATATATATAGTTGTACTCTCCAGAAAACGTTTCGTGAGAAACTTTTTCCAATCCGTTACGCTTCAGTATACATAAAGACATTTCTGTCCATTGTAACTCAGTTCTTTGAAGATGGACACATCTAAGTAAATCGGTTTATGACCCCGGGACAATGCTTCCCTAATAATACGGCCTCACAGCTGGAGATGTAATGTCCCCTGTCCGGCTCTGGGAGTCATCCTTCCAGACTGATAAATGACGGTCAACTTTAAGTGTGTCAAAAAATCGCTAGACCGCCGGCTGAGATGGCGACAGTGGCAAAAAAAACTATGTCCATCTGTTTTTAGTAAATTAATAAACTTCTCACCAGCGTGTGAAAATCACACCCTGTAAATACACGACCAATCAGAATCCATAAGTAAATAGTATTCTACTAGTAAGGCGTTTTTTATGTATGTCCAGCCAATGAAAATATTGGGGTAGTACAGTGCATTTGTAAGATGGAGTTGGATATATTCCGAATATCGGGAAAGTCAGTCTGCTCCGGGAGTTGTCCCCGGGTGGAACAAAATAAATTAAAAGCAGTCTGCTCCGGGAGTTGTCCCCGGGTGGAACAAATAAACTAACATAAGACTCCGCGGAGGATTAATTGTTGAGAGTCCGCCAGTACGGACTTGTATATTTCGCCGGTCGCAAGGAAGCGACTCATTAGGTACACGAAAAGTGTTAGGCCGAGAACAGCAAGTTACAAAGTGATTTATATTAAAAGCATCAGTGTGCCGGTGTCATAATTCCGGAATATATCCAATTCAATCCAGTGTTTTGGAATTGGAACTGTCTTGTGCTACTTATGATATAATAAATATTATCATCAATTGACGCCAGTGTTTGTCTCGGTAAGCCTCCTTAATGTCAACTGTCCTTAGTTCGAACCTCGCCTTGTCCCACGGCGAAAATCCGCAACCCTGAGATACATATAGAGTCCAAGCCGAGCCCAGGCCTACAGCCCTTCCATCCTGTTATAAACTGGAAAAAGAAGTCCTAATTCCAACGAATTGATTACTTCGTGCACCAAAAGGAAAGAAGAATGAAATCCATATCCAAAAGATAAGGTAAGAATTGCATGAGTTTCTTTAACCCTTAACTAACAGAATTAAATATTAAATCAAGTGTCATTCTCAACTAATTACTATAAGTACACTACAATAAGGAAATAATCTGCAATATGCGACAAGAAAAATGTTTCCAACCATACATCTTGCGCATGCGCCAACAAACGAGAAGCGGTTTACATTATAGAATCATTGGATGCAGCGAACATATACACGATATTTGAACTCGCGTTACCGACCTATCTGAAAGCTAACCTAACGAAATTTAAGTGAAAGAATACAACGCCTAAAAATAGTGAAAATAATAAGTTCTCAAGTTCTGAAGTAGGCCTAAATGTGTAAATTTAATTAGTGCATACTCTGTTTGCTGCACCGGAACACGCTTATAGACTTTGTTACTTGCGTTAAAATCCATATGGCTGCCACGTCTTTACGGTTCGTATGTGCATATCGTAACATTCAATATATCCAAATAATCCTGAGAAAACACGAAAAAATCATTGTAAACGATTGTAATTAACTATAAAAATGAAACCCTAAGAGTAAAAATTTGATAGGAGTTTATAACAATTATAGGCTATATATATATATATATATATATATATATATATATATACACGGGCAGCTACTGGGATGAGCTATCTGTATGAAATTCTAATCTGGAGCCGATTTCAGATGGTAAACTCAATTATCCGATTATTTTCGTCATCAGTGTACATTATCTGTCGAAACTACAACATATGAAATAATTATATAGCTAATTAAAACAATGGATGCATTATGTACAGAAAAGCTGCATCTAATTTTAAAAAAAAAGGCCCAAGTTTAGAATATATTGACCTATGATTTTCCGTACTACATTAATGTAATAATGTTGGTCTACGTACTTTTTCCTCTTAACTAACATTTCGTAATGTTTTAAACATTTTGCAACGATACTTACAACCATTTTTACAATTATATTCTGGTCATTTTTTAGACTGGCGGGAATTTTAAATCAAACGACATTCTTTCATTAATTTCGAGTATAAGACGCATCTGAATTTTGGAGGGAATTTTTCGGAGAAAAAAGTGCACAGGCTATTACAGTCCGTACAATACGGTATATAGTTTACTTTTATGAAATTGTACATTATTAAATTAATAGCTGATATTATAATTAATGCAAATGAAATGTTAGGTTCATGTGTGTTATATTGAAATTCTTTACATAAGTACAACGGGACCCGCCAGACGTTGTCCTGCTCGATAAAAATGTGTTACTTTTTTTAACATAAAATTCACTAATTGGTAGTTCGCAAGAAAATTCCTCACTGCCATATTTTGTGGCACAAGACGCATGCATTATGACGCCACATAATGCCATAATGCAGATATTTGCACTTCTGACACAAAAAATCCTATAATCCGATCGCAGCACCACTTACCGGGTCAAATTGTGAATCTAAACCATCCAGGACTCACTCAAACACAAAAAAATGTCATCATTTTCGGTGCAGTCGTAAAGACACTTTCTTAATTTCGGATTTCAAGAAAACTTCCACGTCTAATCGTTATATTAGCACAATACCTAACTCGTCTATTTTAGTAGGATATGCCGAGTTTCGTTGTAAAACATCGAAAAATGTGATCCCTAGAGTGATTTTTAAATTTTCACTTCAGCTAAACTCCTACACCTAATGGTTTTAGAGTGTCCTATTGTGAATCTAAACTAACGACGAGGGACCCAATTAGACACATACAACAAATTTCATCAAAATCGGTCCACTCGTTTAGGAGGAGTTAAGTGACAAACACACGTGTACAAGAATTATATATATAAATAAATGAAAAAACTGCGATATTATTGTCATATTATATGACAAAAAATAATTATGTGCAAAAATTAGCACAAAGTCCCATAACATTAAAGCGAATGTGTATATGTTTGTGATTAAAGTTCTAAACCACGCAACAGCTGTTAATAAAAATTTGTACATGTTTTCAGGTATGGGGAGTGTTTGATCGTTATAATTCTCTAATACCATTATGAGTAGGAGTTCACCCGAAAAAATAACAAAATCGCTGAAGCGGACGCTAATTTCGATGTTTAACAACGCCCATTCTATTAAATAACCAATTTAGTTACTGTGCAAAATTCAGCGAAGTTCGACCACTTGAAGTGGGGGTTTACCTGAAATTCGAAATTAAAAATGGACTCTAGCAACCGCCGGAGTCATATTTGTTCATCGCAATGTAAACAAAACAATGTAATTAACCCCTAATTTACTTAAGACTTATACAAATAAAAATAACACATTTAATGTTATTAGGCGTAGCAGCGCACGCCGGGTATTCGATTGTAGTTTATATAATAATCAATGCTTCTTTAATAGAAGCAATGACATTTGTAATTCAACTCGGTGAAATAATTTCACAAAACCTTACGTAAATAAGTGCTATATTTTAATTTATATGAACATGTATTTTATTCATAAATACGCGATCTGTCAGCTGGGAGATGATTTGCATCTAGGTGACGTAATGGACACAAGCCACCAAAATTTGCATGGCCAGTCGTTCACATATCATACTTAAACCATGCCAAAGAGGGATGAAGAGAAAGGTGAATGGAGAAGACAACATAGCATTGAACTACTTGATCTTTATAGGAAGCCAGATATGATAAGAACAGTCAAGTCTCGAAGATTGTGATGGGCAGGACATGTGTCAAGAATGAGGAATGACAGACGTGCGTGAAAGCTTCTTTATAGGAAAACCAGAGGAAATACGCCCAGTTGGTAGACTAAGAATGAGGTGGGAGAAAGACATTAACCATGATTTGAAGGAAGTGGATTATGCAGCGGTTGATTGGAAAACATTAGCTCTGGCTAGGGATGTATGGAGAGCTTTTTTCAGTGCGGATATGAAGTTACCGGTTGGATAAAGGCAATTAGTTTCTCATTCGTATTATGATTGTATTTTATTATTTTCGCATTTTCTTCTGCTAATTCCATTCTCTTCTTACTGTCGTTATACCATCCATCCAATGTGTCTGGTTTCAGCATTCCATTCCAAATTAATTTTCTCAATGACATTAATTTTGTCTGAAATCCCGTGATTGTCCCAACATACAGTATTCATTAACTGCTGTACTGTATCCGAGCGAAGTTCAAGTTGTACCTAAACAAAGTTGCTTGAGATATTACTCCGTCTATTGGCAGAACCGTGGTGTTACTTTTACCCTCCAAATGACTGAATTGTGTACGGAAGTGTCAATGTTAGAAGCATTTTTGATACGTTATGTCGTATAACTAGGGGAAATAATCCTAAATACAGGACAAGATGGTAACAATAATTAGTAACTTGCATTTCCTATTTATTTATGACAAAAATTATATATGGGCCCTCCTAACCAGACGTTTACATGTTTTCTATAATGTCCGCAGATATCCTATATTTACGATTTCATTAGGTCTACAAGCAGATATATGCTCAATCGTTTAGTAGTTAGACAAGGGTACAGTCTAACGCCCACACATTTTAATATAAATATTGATGACATTATGAAACAATTGAAAATTATATCAGACGGAGGCCTTAGACTGAACAATAATACAAGTGTTAAATAACTTAATTTTCGCCCATGATTTAGTCTTACTACACCAAGATGAAGATATGTTACAATTGGCTGCTTACAAACTAAATGCAGTAAGTAAAAAAAATAATGGCATTTTGAGGAAGAAACACTCTGCGAGCAAAAATAATAATTGGAGACGAAATTATTGAAAAAGTATCCCACATTAATTATTTAGGATGTGATATCAGCTATGGATATGATAAAGATATTGAACATAAAACTCATCTTTGAAGAGAAAAATTATACGCTCAGACCGGGACTTGAACCCGGGACCCTTGGTTCTCTAGACCAAGTGCTCTACCAACTGAGCTACCTGAGCAAGTACCGATCTAAACGCAAATCTTTCTCTATATACATTGTAATTCCCATCCACCAAATGCTGTGAAGCCATGCTTCTATCTTGCAAATGGCGGCTCCTTTATTAAGAAGACATTTGGGAATTATACATTACAGCCAGTACGGCTTTTTCCAAGTTTTTATTATTGATTTCGTACATCTCAATGATGGATAAATCATATTTGAAGAGAAAAATTATACGCTCAGACCGGGACTTGAACCCGGGATCCTTGGTTCTCTAGACCAAGTGCTCTACCAACTGAGCTACCTGAGCAAGTACCGATCTAAACGCAAATCTTTCTCTATATACATTGTAATTCCCATCCACCAAATGCTGTGAAGCCATGCTTCTATCTTGCAAATGGCGGCTCCTTTATTAAGAAGACATATTTGGGAATTATACATTACAGCCAGTACGGCTTTTTCCAAGTTTTTATTATTGATTTCGTACATCTCAATGATGGATAAATCATATTTGAAGAGAAAAATTATACGCTCAGACCGGGACTTGAACCCGGGACCCTTGGTTCTCTAGACCAAGTGCTCTACCAACTGAGCTACCTGAGCAAGTACCGATCTAAACGCAAATCTTTCTCTATATACATTGTAATTCCCATCCACCAAATGCTGTGAAGCCATGCTTCTATCTTGCAAATGGCGGCTCCTTTATTAAGAAGACATATTTGGGAATTATACATTACAGCCAGTACGGCTTTTTCCAAGTTTTTATTATTGATTTCGTACATCTCAATGATGGATAAATCATATTTGAAGAGAAAAATTATACGCTCAGACCGGGACTTGAACCCGGGACCCTTGGTTCTCTAGACCAAGTGCTCTACCAACTGAGCTACCTGAGCAAGTACCGATCTAAACGCAAATCTTTCTCTATATACATTGTAATTCCCATCCACCAAATGCTGTGAAGCCATGCTTCTATCTTGCAAATGGCGGCTCCTTTATTAAGAAGACATATTTGGGAATTATACATTACAGCCAGTACGGCTTTTTCCAAGTTTTTATTATTGATTTCGTACATCTCAATGATGGATAAATCATATTTGAAGAGAAAAATTATACGCTCAGACCGGGACTTGAACCCGGGACCCTTGGTTCTCTAGACCAAGTGCTCTACCAACTGAGCTACCTGAGCAAGTACCGATCTAAACGCAAATCTTTCTCTATATACATTGTAATTCCCATCCACCAAATGCTGTGAAGCCATGCTTCTATCTTGCAAATGGCGGCTCCTTTATTAAGAAGACATGTTTGGGAATTATACATTACAGCCAGTACGGCTTTTTCCAAGTTTTTATTATTGATTTCGTACATCTCAATGATGGATAAATCATATTTGAAGAGAAAAATTATACGCTCAGACCGGGACTTGAACCCGGGACCCTTGGTTCTCTAGACCAAGTGCTCTACCAACTGAGCTACCTGAGCAAGTACCGATCTAAACGCAAATCTTTCTCTATATACATTGTAATTCCCATCCACCAAATGCTGTGAATCCATGCTTCTATCTTGCAAATGGCGGCTCCTTTATTAAGAAGACATATTTGGGAATTATACATTACAGCCAGTACGGTTTTTCCAAGTTTTTATTATTGATTTCGTACATCTCAATGATGGATAAATCATATTTGAAGAGAAAAATTATACGCTCAGACCGGGACTTGAACCCGGGACCCTTGGTTCTCTAGACCAAGTGCTCTACCAACTGAGCTACCTGAGCAAGTACCGATCTAAACGCAAATCTTTCTCTATATACATTGTAATTCCCATCCACCAAATGATGTGAAGCCATGCTTCTATCTTGCAAATGGCGGCTCCTTTATTAAGAAGACATATTTGGGAATTATACATTACAGCCAGTACGGCTTTTTCCAAGTTTTTATTATTGATTTCGTACATCTCAATGATGGATAAATCATATTTGAAGAGAAAAATTATACGCTCAGACCGGGACTTGAACCCGGGACCCTTGGTTCTCTAGACCAAGTGCTCTACCAACTGAGCTACCTGAGCAAGTACCGATCTAAACGCAAATCTTTCTCTATATACATTGTAATTCCCATCCACCAAATGCTGTGAAGCCATGCTTCTATCTTGCAAATGGCGGCTCCTTTATTAAGAAGACATGTTTGGGAATTATACATTACAGCCAGTACGGCTTTTTCCAAGTTTTTATTATTGATTTCGTATATCTCAATGATGGATAAATCATATTTGAAGAGAAAAATTATACGCTCAGACCGGGACTTGAACCCGGGACCCTTGGTTCTCTAGACCAAGTGCTCTACCAACTGAGCTACCTGAGCAAGTACCGATCTAAACGCAAATCTTTCTCTATATACATTGTAATTCCCATCCACCAAATGCTGTGAAGCCATGCTTCTATCTTGCAAATGGCGGCTCCTTTATTAAGAAGACATAATTTTTCTCTTCAAATATGATTTATCCATCATTGAGATGTACGAAATCAATAATAAAAACTTGGAAAGAGCCGTACTGGCTGTAATGTATAATTCCCAAATATGTCTTCTTAATAAAGGAGCCGCCATTTGCAAGATAGAAGCATGGCTTCACAGCATTTGGTGGATGGGAATTACAATGTATATAGAGAAAGATTTGCGTTTAGATCGGTACTTGCTCAGGTAGCTCAGTTGGTAGAGCACTTGGTCTAGAGAACCAAGGATCCCGGGTTCAAGTCCCGGTCTGAGCGTATAATTTTTCTCTTAAAATATGATTTATCCATCATTGAGATGTACGAAATCAATAATAAAACTCATCTGTTTCAAACTATTTGTGGCACAATAAATAGAACATTGAATAACAAAGCCCATAAACAAACATAATTAAAATTTTATACAAAAATGGCACTCCTTGTCTTTTTGTATTGGAATGAATCTTGGATTATCACTAACAAACAAAAAAGTAAAATCCATGCAGCCGAGATGAATTTTTAAGAAACATAAAAGGATGCACTGGAATGGACCAGATAAGAAACGAGGATATCCGTGAAGAACTGCATATCTACTCCACAAAAGAAAATATATTTAACAAGATTCAGTAGAAAGAACATGTAGAAAGAATGGAAGAAAGTAGATTACCAAATAAAATCTAAATTTTTCCGAGAGGAAGAAGAGATCTTGGACGCCCTCGGAAGAGATGGTCTTAGATCTATTAGTGAAGATGGAACAGGCAACTAATGCCTACACCAGGAAATGAAGAAAAGGGCTTTCGTACCTGTAAATTTTCCCTCTACAGGGGAGAAATTCAACCATACTAATTTAGTTGGACTTGTTTTCGGATAGATGTCAGATTGGCCCGTGGTCTATGATCGACCTCACAGTGACGTCTAGTAAAGCCAAGATAGTACCAGGAAGGAATAATTCGGTAAATTTTGCTTAGAAGTAATTTATTCAGGCTTAAGTATCTTTTATGAGCCTGAAAAAATTCAGACTCTGATCCCACGGCTTAATGTCCCCCCGGAGGAATTGCTCCTTGGATTTTTTCTTCCTAAGGAGTTCATCGACCCCGTCCTGCTTTGAACCCGCTGTCCACGGGACAAGTGGCAAGTAGCATAACAGCAACTAGTCCACCGCGGTCAATACTTATTTAATCTAATTAAAATTATTATAAATCCTATATTTTAAGATTCTCCCACATAACTTGAATAGACATGTGCTAGTTAGGCCTAACACATATATCATTTTTATTTTATTCATTTCGAGTATTAGAAAGCGAAACACATTTTGTTACACTTTTAAATGTAATCAGTTCGACCGATGAAAACGCAATCCATGTATCAGGTTTGTTTACATTATTCGTAGGCCTACAACTGAAACTTTGCTCGGATTGATTCAGTCCTACTTTATTCTTTTTGTGTGTTATAGGAGTAGGCCTATACATTTTATATCTCTAGAACAGGGAGTTGGCCCATTGCTAAAATATCCAACCTGGAGGACCAGGTAATTTGTTATCGGGTTTGTCTTCTAGCATTTAGAGAATCAATACTGAGCTATAAGGCAGCAGCTGCTAGTTTTGGTTCTCTTCGGGTAAAAACAACAGTAATAATACAATAATAGTAAATATTAAATTCAATAACAATAATTATTAATTCCAAGTTTACAATATGAATACATATCTTTGGAGATTTAACCAAAATTATACAGTAATTTTTTATTCAGTATTCCCTATTTTTCAAATATCAGTTTGATTTTAAAATTAACATTTTAATAGTTTCAACTACCCTTTGACTACCCTAGAAAACAAACACAAAATCACATTGTATGAGGTCACATTTACCACACACTATTTGCTTGCAAATAGAATATTTTTAATAACTTTTGTTGCCTTTACATAACTGTTTCACTTCACACCTCCGTCATTTTGGTTGATCATAGTCCGGAGTCGTATGTGATTGACGTTCGAGGCGAAGTTCTTCTGCAAGTTGCTGAATATATTTCTTTCTTGTATTTTTTTTTTTGCCAGTGACTGATCTATATATTACAACTGCATTTATTACTTCCAAGTCCAGGATATTGTAAAATGTATGCACAGGCCATCGTCAGCTTGACCTTTAGAAGACTTGAGGGACATATTTGTCCATTAAATGTAAAGCCCTAAAGGACTTATTGGACATATTTGTCCAATGATAACATTATTTCTTCGTACAATTACAAAAATTCAGAAAATATTGTAAAGAAATTATTAGTGGCTCTAACCTATTGTGTTCCCATCAAGTATTCTCAACAAATTAAAAAAACATCAGGTGCCTTTTTCACCCCTAATTTTTACATATTTTTCCCATGATAACATTATTTCTTTGTAAAATTATACAAATTCAGAAAATGTTGCAAGGAAGTTATTTGTGGCTCTAACCTATTGTGGTTTAGATCAAGTATTCATAAAAAATAAGAAAAAACATGTGGTGTCTTTTTCACCCCTAATTTTGTATTTAAATTATAATGAGTTAATATGGTAAATATCTTGTTAGTATTTATTTTTAAAAAATATCTGATAAGCTGCTCACATTATTTTGATAATCCAGGATGCCATATACGTGAAGCCATTTTTTTATATGTTAAAAAACAAACCATTCTACAGTTACTAATTCAAGACTGAATCTTAGTGTTGTATGTTATGTTGCTAAGGTTTGGGTGCCACAGGGTGCTGATAACTCTGTCGTCAACAAGGCAGGGCATTTATTCATGTTTATGCTTTGAAAGCAGATATTTCATGGCACACGTGTTCCAACTACAACAACTACGTCATCAAATCCCCCTTGCAAGAGTACAGTCACCTTCAAATCATAAACTGAACCCGTGATAAAGTCAAACCAAAAAATATAGACCTCACAAATAAATTTTAACTTTTAATAATAAAATTCTCTATTGTATGAAAACATTTAACATTTCATTGAATAATACACACCTTTATGAATGAAATAAAAATTATTTTATACTTATATCTCTTATAGTTTATCGTAAAAAAAAAATTGTTAGTATGCGTGCTCTACCATCCATTTAATATCACGGACTGGGATTTAAATTCCGTCCTGCTGTTCATGCGGTATTTTTAAATACTCCGGAATATAAAGGTTGAGGCCTTTACTGTATATTGACTGGCCATTTTATCTACAATATTCACACCTTACTTGGTTGCATTGTAGAAAATTACGGCTTCAGGAGTTTTTTTTTTTTTTTCACTGGTGCCAATATTTCCTGTTGGGCGAGGTGAAGAGAGCTCATTACCAACACATTTTTAGCTTTCTTCCCTTGTTCCCTTGATATACAGTCAGGTTCGTATCATCATGCTTTAGTATGGTGGTAGTATACAGAGGAGCTTTCAGAGATTTGATGCTGAATGAGACCTCTCTCCTGATTCTATTTACTGTGTCAACGATGCTTGTTTCACTTTGCTTTCAGACTTTTAGCCCGGTTCATGGATGTGAAATAATTATCAGTTGTGATGTTTCTGCCTTTTGTCAAATATGGCTCCATAAGTTTCATCACAACATGCTCATTGGTAGTCCGAGTATCATCTTTACAGTTGTCAATAATTGAAAACAGATAATTGTTTTTATTCTTGACAAACTTTTGCATCAAATGACATTGTTGAATGAGTAAACAGAAAAATAAATAGTAATTAACATTCAAAAATACCAACTGCATAATTTTAAATTCTTTATATATATATATATATATATATATATATGTGGGTCGAAATGACCCGGTTTGGACGTTAAGAGTAACTTCTTTAATATATTTAAAAATTACAGGAAAATAATATATATTTTATGTGAAAGTATAGAACCCCTAAATTCAGGAAACGTCCTAGGATAATGTACTCATTTTCATTTTTAATACAAAAAATATGGTTTCCATTTCTCAGTTGGGTCAATTTGACCCGATTTGGTGTTGTAGTGTTAAGGAGTGGTTCTATAGATCAGGCCAAGGTTCGAATCTTGCTGAAAACAGGGTTAGAGTTGTATTTAAAATACGTAGGAATACAGTGTAAATTGTATAGAATTTTATGGATAAGTTGAATTGAGATAGAAGTGAAATATAAAATAGGTTAATGAGAGAAGAGAATAATAAATAAAGAGACAGCTAATAGCGTAAAGTTGATTTTTTTAAATTCTAAATTACCTTATGTTCAAATGAACGGAAAACATGTAGTAGTTAATCTATCGTTCCTTTACTATTTCATAGTTCATATAAAGTTTCTTCACATTTACGTAATATCTTCTTATTATATCTAAATGGCTTGTAATTGATAATGTCTCTCTCTAACTTACATCTGGATAGACCTGTGTGTTTCTTATGTTGTATTATCCTGTGCTGTTGGAACTGGAATCCTCACAACTAGGAATCAGCGAGGCCGGTCACTATAATACTAATTTAATGTGTCCAAAATATCAATTTCTTTGTGAGATACATACAAAAATAGGTTAATGCAAGAGACTGAAAAGAAGAGGATAAATATATGATTTAAATAAAAGTACCGTCATCGGCCACAATGTGAAAATGTATTAAAATATTCTGAAACAATTAGCCCGGGGATGTTACGTAATTGGTAAGGCAATATGCTACAAGCCGGAAGATTGCGGATTTGATTCCCGAAGTAGTAATGTTATACACGCAGGTTCTTCTTCTCCTGAAGATGTCATATAATCGTTACAACGAACCATAAATCCTAAAGTTATGAAAATTGTTGGATTCAAAAATGTAAAAGATAATAAGTAATATATATATATATATATATATATATATATATATATATGTTGAACTAGCGTAAACATTCCCACGGCACATTGCTCTAAGTTTGAATGTGCGTCTCTAGCAAGATTGAGTACCATACATACGTTCTAAGTGTAAAGCCGTTGGAAAGGGCTGACAATCCGGCTGATATCTTGCACCCAATGTCTAGAAAGGTGTGAGTCTTAACTACTCAATATTCCAAGGGCTTCCTAAGGCCTGCAGTGGGATAAATTACACTACTTATAGCAACAAGCCGTGATATAAATTGGGATTATTTGTATTCTACCTAATAAACCTCGACAATGAAGCGTATGCCTTTACATACTCACTTTTTTCATGAGATTTTATTGTTCTTCTTTGTATAAACTGTGTCGTTTTCTTAACTTTTACATTAAAATAATCCAATCGATGATAATGATCAAGGGAAACAACTTAAAAATGTATAATTTTGAAGCCTGGTGAGAACAAATAAACCCCCTGCAATAAATTTAAAAAAGTAGAGAATTGTGAAAAACATAGATTACTTACTTACTGGCACTATCGAACCCGTAGGTTCATGGCCGCGCGGACATAAGCTCTCCATACATCCCTATCCTGAGCTAATGCTTTCCAATCTACTTCCCTCAAATCATAGTTAATGTTATTCTCCCACCTCATTCTTGGTCTACCAACTGGGCGTTTTCCTCTGGCTTTCCTACAAGAAGCTTCCATGCATGTATTTCATTCCCCATACGTGCAATATGTCCTGCCCATCGCAGTCTAGGAGACTTAAATGTTCTTATTATATCTGGCTTCCTATAAAGACCATGTAGTTCATTGTTATGTAGTCTTCACCATTCACCTCTCTGTTCATCTCTCTTTGGTCCAAAATTTTTCCTAAGAACTTTATTCTCAAATACTTGTAATCTCCTTTCCTCCCTTAAAGTAAGAGTCCATGTTTCGCAGCCATATAATATAACTGGTAGAATAATAGTTTTATATATTTTCAGTTTAACGTTTTTTGAAAGGAGTTGGGACATCAAGTGTCTCTGCAATGCATAATAGCACGCATTTCCAGAATTGAGCCTATGTTTAATTTCTTTGTGCATCTCATTCCTATTTGTGACTATTGCTCCTAGGTACCTGAATTCAGCCAACTCCACAAAATTTCTCTCATTTGTCATGAGCTGTCCATTTCCATTATATAATGTATTTCTACGTGTGACCATATGTTTAGTTTTATTGATATTTACTTCCAGTCCTAATTTCTTAGTGTTAATCAATAGTGTGTGCGTGTTGTCCTTTAGTATCTCCACGCTATCGGCCGACAGTACTACATGATCAGCATAAACTAACAGCTTATTAATACCATTGAGTTGTAAGCCGTCGTCATTCTCTAAAGATTTAATGGCAAGCTCTAGTACAAAATTAAATACTAGAGGAGATAGTGCATCTCCTTGCTTCATCCCATTCTGGATTTCAAAAGTGTCTGAAAACTGTTTGCCTACAAGCACCCTACTCTTTGTGTCATTTAGACACATTCGTATAAGTCTAACTAACTTTTTAGGAATTCCGAACTCCAGCAGGATACTATATAACTTCTCCCTCTTAATTGAATCATATGATTTTTTGAAGTCTATGTATAGTTGATGTACAGTACCATTATATCCCCATTTATTTTCTAAAATCTGTCTTATACTAAAAATCTGATCTGTGTAGACCTGTTTCTTCTAAATGCACATTGATGATCTCCTAGAATGTCATCAATATAGGGAGTAAGTCTGCTTACTAATATATTTGTTAGAATTTTGTACGAAGTTGAAAGTAATGAGATGCCCCTGTAATTGTTCCAATCAGTTTTATCTCCTTTCTTATAAATTGGTACGATAATTTATTCTTTCCATTCATCTGGAAGAGCTTCTTCTTCCCAAATCATTCTAAGCAACCAGCGTATTTTGTCCATCAGTTTTTCTCCCCCTGATTTTATCAGTTCTGCTGAAATTTCATCAGAACCTGATGCTTTATACATCTTCAATTTTTCAATTGCTATTTCAACCTCTAATGCACTTGGATCTGCGACTAGCATTTCTGCTGTCTGTAAATTATTCTCCTCAATGTACTGTTCTGTATGTACATTTAATAGATGATTAAATTAACTTTTCCATCTATTTAATATACTCCTAGAGTCTGCAAACTATCCCCATTTCCATTCCGAATTATATTTGTTCTAGCCTGAAACTCTTTCTTCTCTAAACTAATTCTCTGATATAATTCCCTAATGTTCCTATTTTTTTGCATTCATTTCAATATCATTAATCTTCTCTCTCTAATATTCCCTCTTCTTACTCTTCAGTAACTTGGTGGTTTCCCGTCTAATACTACCAAATTGCTCTAAATTTACCTCATTTAGCTCGTGTAACCATTTCATTTTTGCTAGCTTTCATTTCTTTACAATGTCGGCCTATTTCTCATCAAACCATTTTTTGTTTTGCCTCTTTTTTAAACAACCAATGCTTTCTGATGCTGACAATTTAATAGTATTTCTTATAGCCTCCCATTCTTTATATATATATATATATATATATATATATATATATATAATCAGTTTCTTCTTCGATTGCCACATTGTCATCTGAAGATTCCAGTACTTCAAATCTACTAGCAATTTTGATTTGGTTTTCTTGCCGCATTTCATCATATTTCAAGTTTTTAATTCAAATTTTACAGAATCATCTTTAGCGTTTGTGCCTCTCATAAGCGATAGCCGTTGTCTGATTTTCACCCTGACCAGATGATGATCCGAATTGCAGTCTGTCCCTCTAACTGATCTAACATCGATGATGCTATTGTGCCAGCGTTTGTCCACTAATACATGAACTATCTGATTCCGAGTTTCGCCATCTGGAGATGTCCAGGTGTATTTACAGTGGAGGAAACTGGTATAAAGACACTTGTTAAAAGTGTTAACACAAGTTTATTTACTCTTTCTTTGGGATTTTTCTATATTAACTTAGGAGGTGATTGAGTGTAAAACACACACAAATAATATCAAATTAATTATCCTTTTCCGTCCGAAAAGGTACATGAAAACTGAAACCACTCTCACATATGGATGGAAATTAGTATAAAGACACTTTGTGTATTTCACAGATTAAACCAAAAAGACTGAGCGCAAAGTTTACAACAAGGTTCTAAAATTTAGTTGAACCTCCATTGTTGTTAATTACTTGGAAAATTCTCTTTGGCATTGACTTGATGAGAGTGTTTATTTCTTCCACTGAGATTGAAGCCCACTCTTCCTGAATAACATTTTTCAGCTCAGTCACTGTCCCAAACTGCCGCCCATTGCGATACACACGCCTTGCCAGGATCCTCCATAAGTTTTCAATCGGATTTAAATCAGGACTTCTGACTGGCCACGTCAAAAGTGGTATTTCTTTCTTCCTGAACCACTCCTTTGATTTGGCAGACACGTGAATGGAAGCATTATCTAGCTGAAAAATTAGATCTTCCCCAAATTCCTCATACATTCGTATCAATTAGGACTCCAGAAGCTCCTCAGTGTAGGACTCAGAATTCATCTTGATGCGTATCCATACTATTTTTGATCTTCCTTTAAAGCAGCAAGCTGCCCAAATCATAACGCCTCCACCACAGAAGTTTCTACTCATTCTAACTTGCTCTTCAGTACGGAGGTCGTTCCAGTAATACTGAAAGCCATCAGGCCCGTCCAGATTAAACTTCTTCTCACCATTGAACATTACTTTATTCCATTCTGAGGTCCAGGACATGTGTTCTTCAGCAAAAGTCATTCTAACTTTCTTATGTGCATCGTTCAGAGGTGTTTTATTTTTAATTTTAGGTTATTTTCTTCTGACAGAATTTGTCTTACTCGTCTGGCTGTTACTGGCAACTTCAAATCAGCCTGGAGTTGAGAAGAAAACATACTCTTACCTTTTTCTTTACGTAAAATGATATGTTTAGTGCGCTCAGACAATTTTATTGTCCGTCCTTATTTCCCATTTTTTTTCTCCATATGGTGAGACCAATTTGACAAAATTATCAATAACACATCTTGAAGCCCCAATTTCGTAGGTATTTGTCTATTGGAAAGGCCCATCTCCTTGAAGGCACTAACTCTTGATTTCTCTTCATTTGATAGAGGTTTATCTCGTGGCATTGTAAATACTGCTGACTTGTAACTGATGAACGATGCTCACAGACACGTCGTCTCCATGTAATTGCAGTGTTTTGTTTACATTTATGTCTCTGTAAGAGCCAGAAGTTGACCTGCCTTTATACCGATTTCCACCCCTAGGACAGCGTTTTCTTAGATTTTATGTATTATTTACATATATAATAAACACAAAATGAAGAGACCTGTATGAAATTATGTCCAAGATAATTATATGTAATCTATGACACACATACAGTATTTGCATAAATATTTAAAGTTGTTTTACTACTAAAAGTTAGTGGCTTTATACCAATTTCCTCCACCGTATGAATATCCTTATGCTGAAATGTTGTGCTCTTAACAATGAGATTCTTTGACGTGGCGAAGATGACTAATCTAACTCCATTGTCGTTACTATATTCATGAAGACTGCTTTTGCTTATTGTTGGTTTGAATATATCTTCCCGCCCCACTTTTGCATTAAAATCTCCTAAGACAATTTTCATATGATATCGTGAAAGGCTATCAAACACGAACTCTAATTCTTAATAGAATTCATCCTTGATCTTGTCATCTTTATCTTCTGTGGGGGTATGTACATTTACAATTATAAAATCATGTCGTTTACCCTTTAGAATTATGTATGATATCCTATCACTAACAAACTTAATATCTCGGATAGCGGATAGGATCCTCCTTCTGACTAAAAAACCCGTTCCAAATGCAGGTCTTTCTGCACCCCCGTAGTACACTGCAAAGCTTCCTGATTCCTGACTACCTTCTCCTGGCCACCTAACTTCCTGTAAAGCGACTATATCCAAGGGCGATTTATCTAATTCCCGCGTTAATATATCTAGTGCCCCGCTATTGTATAAAGTCCTAACATTCCATGTTCCTAGGAACATGTCCTTGTGTTTGAGCATTTGGCATGGATTCCCTGAAGTAGTCCCCGCCCGTAGAACCGAATGGGGACTATTTGACCTCCTTAAAATTTTACCTCAGTTGAACCCATGTCCGCATTTCTTGACGGTTGTATTTTTACGGTGAAAGATCGTCACTCTTTCGACCAAGGTATTTTTTCCGTCTGGCTTATCACCCTCGACCAGTCCGGCAATATAGATTAAATGGACATTTCAAACAATATAATCCTAGAGTTTATAAATAAAATAAGCAATCGATAGAAGAGAGTTGTTGATGCTGAAATGTTCATATAGTGATAATGTTGAAAATCATAAATACAGCGTGTAAGACATTACGCCTTGTCGCAGAGCTATCGAAAATGCCCTGGTTTGAGTCCCTATGTTGCAGAAATTTACTCACTGAATGTCGGCTAGTGTGGAGCGGTGTCCATCTAGAATTGTGAGGAATTTCAGTTGTAGTATATAGCGTGTATGACATTTTGACAATCCGACGGTTGACCATTTATCACACATAGCTATAACGTCAATCTCTCTGTTATACCAAGTGCCTCGCACACTTATTGCTCCAAGAGTTTAAATTAGTTTAAACAAAGGAATGACTTAATTTTAAAGCATAAAAACAAAATGTTATCTGTAATAAGGTAAAGTAGAATATTTGTAAGTTTAGAGTTAAATTTGTTATGCTATTGAATGAGCCATTCAAACGATGATAAATATGTTATGTGAAAATGTATTTATATTTACCTGATAGAAAAAAAAGCGTTTGTTATTGATCTCTCTAAACTTCTTAGCAGTATAAACTTATGGATAAAACAGTTTTGAATTCAGTTTGTGAAATATTAACATGTTATTAATTTAAAATATTTTTCAATCACATTTAGTGGCGTTGCTTCGTAACGTACTCGTAAGTTATTGCATAATTATGTGTTATTCAACAAGGCGCAGTTTATGCATTTTTTATGAATGTTGTCTTCTTTGCAAATTATTAGGGGCAAAATTTTTCCACCAACATCATCTGGCCATCATTATCACATTCGTCATGTTTAGTATGAATGGGTGTGTGTGTGTGTGTTTCGTCTTAATATTGTGTTGTCTTGGAGGAGGCCCTGATATTGAGCTGAGGCCAACCATGTGCTTGTGTGGTTAAAAAATATGTGTATGATCCACATTTAAAATCGCTCTCCGGACAAGTGGTGCAACTGTAAGGTCCGGGTGGTCTGTGGTACGTAAAAGTACCTACGAAGTGTGAGGATCCATCCATAGTAATTCTGCCCGAAGGCAGGTCCTTCACTGCAATCATAGCATTTTCATGCTATGCTTGCAGCTTTACTAGGGAATTGTGTAGGTGTGGTAGCTTCCCGTTGCTTTCCACACCGGTGAAGGATGATGATGATAAGGATGATGGCCATATGATTTCAGGGACCGTTTGGGCCTTAAAGTTTTCCTGACATTTGTCTTACAGGTGAGGAAAAACCCCGATAAAAAGCTCACCCAGAAAAACTGCCCCGACCGGGGATCGAACCCGGGCCCGCTGCGTGACAAGGCAGCACGCTACCTCGAGGCAACAGCGGTGGACAGTGTGAGGATAAACTACGCTAATGGAATGGAAATATATATTAACTATACGTAACGAAAAACCCCACATCGAATTAAACAATAAATTACATTTAGTTTTCTCGTGGAATACCTTGTTCAAAAATTCTCAAATCACAACTTTATCGTCATAAAAATGTGACACAAAATTAAAACTTTGTTAATTTGACATTGGGTGGAATTTCTTAGAAAAAATTTTGGACCAAAGAGAGATGAACAGAAAGGTGAATGGAGAAGACTACATAACCGTTAACTGCATGATCATTATAGGAAACCAGATATAATAAGAAGAGTTAAATGTCAAGAATGGGGAACGAAAGACGTGCACTGAAGCTTTTTTATAAGAAAACCAGAGGGAATACGCCCAGTTAGTAGGCCAAGAATGAGGTGGGACAATAACATTAACAATTACTTAAGGGAAGTAGATTATATAGGAAATGATAAGAAAGCATTATCTCAGGATAGGGATGTATGGAGAGCTTATGGCCGTGAGGCCATGGACCTACGTGTACGATGATGCCAGTGAGTTAGTTAGTTTTGATATGCATGCAAATAGAACAAATATATCAATTATATTCTTTTTTCCTTTATCTTCTTCTTCTTGAACGTCGTAGACAATCTTGGTGGACTAATGGTTAACATGCGTCCATCTTGTTTCCAGGGTCACGAGTTCAAACTCGCCGAGATCTGTGGATTTACTGGGCGTATAAATACTGAGTACCGGTTCGTCGGAAAGTCACCAAACACTTCGGTACCGTAAATATATTTACGGCACGTAAAAGAACCTCACGTTTGAAAAAATGTAACTCGGAGCAAAATATGTTGATCCTTTCTCGCTCAGATTTGAATTGTGCAATAATTATATTAGATATTAAATAGCGTCGTTAAATAGATATATCATAACGCTGAATAAATATTTTAGGTCTAAACAATTTTTATGCGACAATACATAGTCTGGCTTCTTTCGACGGATTATTTTTGGAGTGGGTTCTAACATCCAAACTCCAGCTTGGAACGCTAGGATTTGTTTAAGGTTATATCCGTTAGAAGATTATATCCTCTACGGCTATCGTTTTCCTACTGAACTTCGATCTCTCTTCTGCCATCTTTCGTTGGAAAGTCAAATTTTCTCTTCATGCATTGATGCAGTTTGACACGTTCTTCGAGATTAATTAATTATTTCCTTTCTCGCCCAAGATTTGTCCAGTAAAGGTAGCTCTGCCATGTATTTCTGATTTAGATCGAAACACTCCCACTATCGTCAAGGTCATGGAATCTCCGATGGTCCTAGATATTTTTAGGGTTATTATTAATTAAATATTTCCTCTTTCTAACTTAAGTTTGGGTATGATATGTGTTTTTTATATTGTGTTGTTCTTTGCTATCTTCATGATGTACCGGAGTAAAGACTCAGCTACGGAAGTCATCATGTACCTATTCAATGTTTATATTGCGCGAAAGTACGTTTTGTCGCACTTACAGCTATGGCGACCATGATTCTACATTTCGAGGTTGCCAACCTAAATAACTATACTGTAATGTTACATGTTTAAAACCAACGTGTGGGAAGTAAAACCACTATCCTTTCTGCATACTACATACAATGTATATACAAAACACATCCAAAAATAGTGTTAATATACATTATACGAAACAAATCACTGCATTTTAAATTAACTGAACTTTATTTTAATCAATGTAAAACAATAAATACATATTTGCCGCCATTTTATGACTAGATTGGTGCTACGGCCTCCTTTAAGTTCAACTAATAAACATTGCCCAAACTGTTAACAAATATTACTACAAATAATATAAGTATCTCTTATTCTTCTTCAGTAATAGATCTTGGACTACATGTAGACGCAAATTTAATCTGGCAAACACAAGTGAAACACGTATGTAAAAAGACTTTCACCATCTTACTTTATCTTAAACGTTTAAAGAATTTTCTCCCAGTTTCATTAATACAAATCCTTGTGCAGAATCTTGTTGTCACACTTCGATTATTGTGACGTTATATATAATGATCTAAGCTATGCTTGTCGCAGAGACTGCAGCGTGTTCATAATGCTTGCGTTCGATTAATTTTCAATATCCATCGTTATGACCATATTTCCGAACATTTCAATAATCTCTCTTGGCTCCGTCTTACTGGCAGACGTAAATTGCACTCTCTTTCACTACTTTTCAAGCTTCTGAATTCCTACACTCCTAGTTACCTGGAGTCCAGATTTGAGAAATTATCTTCTTACCACAATATTGACACTATACCAAATTCCAGATGTCTTCGGAGCAAAGCAGTAAGCCAGCCCTCCCCTTCATTTAAAATGCTGGCGCGTCATTGGTTGCGTTCCAAGTGCCTGGTGGGAAATCCCACATCAGCGTTGTTCACAATATTACGATACATGTCAGAGACTCGTGTCGTTCCAACTCCTTTCAAAAAAACGTAAAAATGAAAATATATAAAACTATTATTCTACCAGTTATATTATATGAATGCGAAACATGTACTCTTACTTTAAGGGAAGAAACGAGATTACGAGTATTTGAGAATAAAGTTCTTAGGAAAATTTTTGGACCAAAGGGAGATGAACAGACAATTGAATGGAGAACACTACATAACAGTGAACTACATGGTCTTGATAGGAAGCAAGGTATAATAAGAACAGTTAAGATTCGTAGACTGCGGTGGACAGGACATGTGGCACGATTGAGGAATGAAAGAGGTGCATGGAATCTTCTTATAGGAAACGCAGAGGGAAAACACCCAGTTGGTAGACCAAGAATGAGGTGGGAGAATAACATTAACCATGATTTGAGGGAAGTAGATTATACAGGGAATTATTGGAAAACATTAGCTCAGGATAGGGATGTATGGGGAGCTTGTGTCCGCACGGCCATGAATCTACGGTTTCGATTGTGCCAGTGAGTTAGTTATTTAGTTATTACAACACAAGTTTTTGTTTTTTCCCTCAGTATCACTTATGTGCTATTATTGATAAAGCGTTATGTTGAGTAAAATGATATAAGTGATGAGCCTACAGTAGTGAATGTGATATATTTAGCTGGCGTGTGCAAGTGTTTTTTTAACAAGTGCAGTATCCCTTTCTGAAAAGATGTCCGATAATTCTATGCCAGGTCCTTCCGGAATGTCTCCTGTGAAGAAACATAAACGGAGGAAAGGATTTCGATCGGGAGAAATACAGACAATTAAAAACGTTCATAAAACGTTATTGAAGGAGAATCCTCACACGGCGATTAGAGATTATTATTATTGGTATTTATTATTAATATTAGTATTATTTGCTTTTATTATATTATTAGTATTATTTTTATATTATTATTATTGGTATTCCTTATTAATATTAGCATTATTTATTATTAGTAGTAGTAGTATTAGTATTACTCTTGTTATATTATTATTATTATTATTATTATTATTATTATCATCATTATTATCATCATTATTAATTTCATTATTATTGCAAGTATTGCATTTCATTGATGTTAAACAAATACGTTATGAAACCGTAATTGCGTGTCGATGTACTCGTAAGGTTTATCCGCTTGTGAAGCGCGCTTTTTCGCCGTTACAACCACTGTTTACATCTGCTCTGCAGACATCTGGAACCGACTATAGGTCACAAGATAACAGTCTGCTAACAATCCCTCTTCATACCACGTCCTCTTATTTTACTTCCTTCACAGTAGCCTCTGCCCGCTCCTGGAATTTCCTTCCTTAAGATAACAGGGATTGCCGCACTCTTGGTACTTTTAAATCACGCTTATACAGTTACCTGATGCCTAATAATTATGTTTTCTCTATTTATTTAAATTTATACTATGTCATTAATAATTTATATTTTTATATATCTTGTACATATTATATTTAATTCGTTAAATCTAGAGTAAATCAAATAATAATTATATTATTTTTTATAACATAAAGTCGTTTATTTTTATTGTAATTTAGATGTGAGACTATTTTTTGTACTTTTTAAAACCTGATTGAGTGGCAGACAAGGCCTCAACTCTGTCAGGTAAAATGAAACATTATTATTATTATTATTATTATTATTATTATTATTATTATTATTATTAACGTTATTATTATTATTATTATTATTATTAACGTTAGTCAGTTGGTTTATAAGGAAAGCAAATATTCCCAACAAAGTTATTATTTTAGTATTATTTTATTATTTTTGAAAACACCATTGCAAAAAATAATGTACAACGCACGTTTGTGAAGTGTTTTACAGAATCTCGGAAATTAAAAACCTCGCAATCGCTCGGTTTTTAAACATTTTTCTCCAGTTCGGAACCTTGCATCGAATATACCATTTTCATTCAGGTCTCTTTTCATCTGCCCAGCGTAAAAAAAGGAAGTCCAATTTTCGAGCAAAAAAAAAAGTTTGAAGAAAAATAAACAAAAACAAATAGAGGATGAATTAGTGTTTTAAATAAGGCTATCAACATCAGCTAGAATAGGAAAAATTCATTTAAAATATCCTGAAAAAATAGTAGGAAACACGTTGCATAAATTGCTAAGGCAATATACTACTATCCGGGATGGATTCTAGATGAGGTCAAGATTTTTACTACTTGACCAAAATTTCTTGTAGGATCATGTCACCGGGTTCTTCTCAGCCTCTCAATTCAATGAGTACCAGATATATTTTCTTGACTAAAAATTCCATCACGCAGTACTGAAAACTCGGGAGATAAATAGTCTCCAATTGTCTAAAGAGGTGTCAACCATAATCTCCTCCTTTTTCAATAACTCGATGAGACATGTAATAGGATCGCTTTACACCTTTACAAAGATATAACTTGGGGTGATGATGTGCTTTCACCAGATAACTTGATGCCTTTACATACTCACTTCTTTCAAGAGGTTTCGTGATGTTTTATGAAATTTGTTTGTTAACTTTTACATTAAACTAGACCTAAAATAGTATGTTGATCTACCGAAATAATAACTTATGAAGAGTATAATATTGTAGTCTGAAAACAAATGAGTGTGTCGTGTATTAACTTGCAAAAGATGGAGAATTATTAAAGGAGAAAATCAATAAGATCGATATTATAAATAAGTAGATAACCTATAGTTAATGAACAAAGCAAGCAATAGGAGGAAAAAATCATTAATGCGGAAGTTTCCATATAATAATTAATACAGGAATCCAAAAATCCAATGACGTAATGTATCATGTCTTGGCACAAGTCCACAAGGCCCTATGGAGAATACATTTTCTCATGAAATATTGGTCAGTAGGAGATCGGTGACCATAAGGAAACGCCGAGTTGGTGAGCCAAGAATGATTTGAGGGAAGTAGATTATACAGTGGATGATTGGAATACATTAGATCAGGATAGGGATGTATGGAGTGATTATGTCTGCTGATCATAATCCTACGAGTTGGATCGTTATTGAGAGAATTTCAACAAATAAGTTTATCAACTGAATTTCTAAATTAAGACAGTCTAGTTTTCATACAGTCTAATTAATAAATAAAATTTCATCGTCTAAAAATTAATATTCAAGCAATAGATATAAACGGTGAGTTAGGTAGTTAGCAGATCGGTGTCACCCAGGATCGCAATGAATTTGAGCAGCTCTAATAAATACAATAGCAAGTATAAGAATGAGGAGACAATCTGACTACATACCAACCATATACTGTTTACATTATCGTATGTGGCCTTTAGTGGGATCACTTTACACACTTTTACCTACGTCTATAAAATGACACAAGAGGTGAGCCAATTAATAGATCAATTGTCTTTGCAAGCCTCTCGCGGCATGGAGTTTCGTTTATTTTAAAGAACGTGGATGATTACTGTTAAAATAGAATGAAAAGAAATGTCCATAAGAATGAAAAACAGAATATTTGCAATTTTGGAGTTGAATTTGTTTTGATTTTCAATCACGGAAAAGTGACTTACATGGATTTTCCTTGTTACCCTTCATTTAAACATGATATTTACCTGACAGAGGAAGGTCTGTACATACATTTCCACGGTACATACAGATGGATGAAACACTTCTGGATTCAGTCTGTGAAATGTTAATGTACTTTAAATTTAATTTGTAAAAATATTTTCTATTTTGTCATTTAGTGACGTTGCCTCGTTACGATACAGTTATTACGTCAACATTATTGTTATCGCTTAGTAAAAAAAGGGGATTTTTACAATAATTTTTTGCACGATAATGCGTTCTGTCGTACTTACATGAATAGCGACCATATTAGAAATTCAGTTTCCTATATTTAGTGGTTGCCAACCTATAGGCTAAATAACCAAATAATTATGCTGTAATATTACAAATTACCTACCAAGGGTGGGAAGTAAAACCACTACCATTTCTGCATACTACATAAATGTATATACAAATATATATCCAAAAGGTAATGTGAATATACATTATACCAAACAAATCACTGCATTTTAAATTAACTGAGATTTGTTTGAAACAATATAAAACAATAAATTCACCCTTGTCGCCATTTTGCCCCTGATTGGTGTCACGGTCTTCTGTAGTCTCAAGTAAACTAAATTATTTTCGGCATTTACTAAATGCGCATTGGTCAGACTGCTAACGTCATTCAGTTGTTTATAATAAACGCAAATATTTCCAACAAAGATGTTATTATTTTACTATTATTTACAATTTTCAAAAAACCATCGTGCAATATATATATATATATATATATATATATATATATGTACAACACATGTTTATGATGTGTTTTACAGAATCTGGGAATTTAGAAACCTTGGTATCACTCGGTTTTTAATCATTTCCTCGTTTCTGTAAAAACCACTTTCCAACCTCGCATAGTATTTACTATTGCGAAATGTATCTGCTTTTAATAATATTATTAGTTGAACGTAGGGAAAAATCTACATATCGATTTAGATATCAAATTACAACAAGTTTCCTCGTGTTTAAATAATCGTAAGCACAGTTTTATTTTTAAAAAAGGTACGTTATGTTACAATTTCTGTTAATATGACATCGATAATGCAATATGCATACGATTAAATCATGTTTTTTATTTTCTTTCTTGTTAGACGTGAAACCGATCTTGCTAGAACAGAGCTCATCATGCTCGCTTCTGGTTTTAAAGTTCACGGGAACAAACTCTGCCGGCGTTTGAGGATTTTTTAGGACGTAAAAATCGTAAGTATATGTTCCTTTTGGAAAGGAGTAGATACCAGTTTCACTTGTCTGGATTTAGGGCACGTAAGACAATATCAAGCTTGTTAGAAAAGGTCTGGTTGGTCATTTCTCCCCCAGATTATAATTGCGACACTAATTAGTTTACCTTTTAAAGGCTGTAGTTGATTATTAATTAGGACACTACACTGATTGAACGTATTGGTTTGTTTAAACTTTTCTCCCGTGTGAGAGTCGCCTTTTCTACGGCTAAAGTGTTCCTCCTACTTGTTGATCTCTCTACCACCATTTCTAACGCTGAAAAGTCAACATTTCTCTTCCAACATTGATGCTATTTGATATTCTGTTCTGAATTCCTTCTTTGTGTGGTTTCTCGCCACGATTGTCCAATCAAGGGCGAGCTAACAATAACTATGTAACTATACAATTGCTAGTTTAGTTTCTCGGGGGACATGAAAAGCACAAATACCCTCACCAGCACCGTCATGGAATTCCTGTTGGGTGCAAATACTTCTTATGAACTAACTAACTCACTACATAACAGTGTTTCGCATACATATAACTCGGAGAATAATCATGTCACATCCTATAGATTTTTGGTTTAAGGTATTTTTAGTGAAGTTAGAGATGGCAAGAGTCCCTGTGATGAAAATTGGATGCATTCACAGAATTTAGCCTGTGTTAATTTATTTCTTCAAATCATTCCTGTTTGTAATTATTGTCCCTATGTATTTTAATTCGGCCACTTCTTCAAAATTTCAAACATTTTTATTAACTGTCCATTTTATAATGTATTTCTAGTAGGATCATGCCTACTTGTTACACTGAGGCAACACTGTAACAGTATTTTGTTTTTAATGTGCTTCTTCTGTTTCTATTTCTGATTTCTTCTCTTTATAGTTTTATGTACATTATTTGACTGGGGAAAGTGGGGTTATATATTTTATCGCACATGTGGATACAGAGCGAGGTGGCTCAAGCGGTATATTTTGGGATTCATATTTGATAGTTCCCGAATTAAAAGCCCAGTGCCGATAAACTTGAATTAGGTTTTTTATTAATTCTCATGGCAAAATCAGGTTTGTAATGCCATTAGAAGTGTCTATTTTATCGTATTCACCATTTGATGATATAATTAGGTCTACATTATATAAACAAATATACAATGAAATGAATAGATGCATATGACCTATATTATTTTCGAGCCAATTTCCAGTTGTACTATAAACGACTTGTTTAAGTTAGTGCTCCTCCGACTCGGTCTATTGAGGGAACTGTGATGCTATTTTTACTCACCATATGAACAAATTGTGAACTGAACTGTTATCGATAGAAATACTGTTCCCAGGCAACATCGTACTTTACAGGAAATAGGACTGGAGAGAATAATTAGGAACATCAGTATATTATCTAATTATGACAAAACAATTACATACGAGCATATAAAATCAAACGTTCAGGCCTACGATTTTTCCATTACGTCCATAGATAGACTTTATGTATAATTCCATCATGAGCAGAATATATGCTCCATGCTAACTCACTTGTAAATGCTGTTATTTTCACATCCTTAAAGGCTAATGTGGGATATTCCTCACTAAACTCTTTGAAAATATTCAAAATAATTTGTTATCTCCGCTTTTCTAGAGCTTTCGTTTGCAATATTTTATGAATTCTTGAATGTTGCCATTTTGAAACAACTGAAATTCCCACGTATTCTGAATCGCGGATGCGTAGGAATTAAACAATAGGCCTACATATTTAACCTATTAAAATTGCAATTATATATTTTAAGAGGCTCCTATAAGACTTACGTAGGCACGTGCTAGATATTATATATTTCAATTTTATTTTATTTATTTAGTGTTAGAGAGAGTTCTATATTTTCTTGCTCGCTCAAAGGTAAAATCGTCATTCGACCAATGAATATGCAGTCATACATCTGCTCTGTTTACATCACAACTGGAACTTAGCTCGGAATTAGTATAGATGTTAAAGGTAGATCTCTCATTAATAAATGCAATTATGTTGAATACAAAACTTTACAAACGAAAAATTGTTAGAAAATGCGTGTTCTGTGTTATTGTAGTGTGTAATTACAATTATACAGGGTGTATCAAAAGGGTGGCGCAAACTTACATGGTTGAAAGTACACGATAATAGAAGCAACGATGTCCCAACTACAGGCACCTGTGTGGCAATTCTTCTCGTCGAGGTTCCTGGAGAGATCTGTACTGCTTCCAACACCATATCCTCAACCTCAGGCGTAATGCGAGCAGGCCTACCTAGTGATCTGCCATGTGCAAAACCCCCATTTTCTCTCAGGCGCTGATGGAACCTTGTAAATGTACGACTTTCGGGATATGTTTCTTGGTACAAGCGTGCAGCCTCCTGTGCATTGTCATTAGCCCTACCGTACATGAAATGCATATCCGCATACTCTTCGTTACTGCTAGGTTCCATTGTAACTACAACACAGCACAAGTGGCGCTCACCAGACGAGACTGTGTACTGTATCCGCCCTGTACGTTCTGCGTGTATTGTTTGATAACAACTCAGCTTCTTGGCAATGTTCAGTTTTGTAAACAAAGAACACATGATGGCTTCAAGTGCGCAAGGAGTACACCGTACGATGTAACAAACAATGACGTCAGTGGTGGCTTGTAACCATACATTCGTAATTATCTCGCAAACGGATTAGGTTCGAAAAACGAATTTTATCGCACAAAAAAAAAATCCGGTAAGGCATTCATTTAAAGAGAGGTTGCGAGGGTCTCAGGATATGAACTAAGAAGAATTGCTATGTTCAAAATGTATTATAAGTGACTATAGTATTTTTCGTTCAGCAAACCACATTTAATTTTCAATTAAATTTCTGTCGACATTTTTTGGGAAAGAATTATGAATAGAAATATAAACGGAATCTTAATTCGAGCAAGATCAGCGATTCGTTTGGGAGAGTAGAATTTATCGTCAATTTGTAGCGGTTGGAAACGAGCAGGTCAGCTAAATTCTCTAACGAGGTGACACAAATTATTGCTACAGGTTGTCCGACACAAGAGTGGAAATAAAAAACAGTTAAATAATATTTTCTATTATTCTATGGAAAAATGTCACAAGTTCCAAGTATTAGAATCAATTGATTAACACATGAGAATGCAATGTAATCGTGGGATTTTAATGAGATTATATTTTTACTGAAGCCTTATTTCTCATAAGTAACGCCACGAGTGATTTCCAATTTATCTAGAGAATTTGGAAATCAAGAGTGGCATTTGTAAGGACTATTAAACGATTAAAATTAAGCTGTTTAAATTACTCACAAATTATTATTTAAATATAGTTATTTTAAAATATTTACATATCTAATGTAAACGGTGATGTTTGAAAACAAATGAGAAATGTTTGGTTATGCTTCTTTTGTTCATCCACTGCAACTACATCATATTATTTATTGCCAAATAAGATCGAAATATTGTAAGAATGCACCCTAGTGGAGAAAAAATGGAACTACAAACTGTATATTATAACTTATAACCAACATTGTAGGTTATTAATTAAGTTTTTAGGAAACAACTCCATAAAAGCATTATTTAAAAACACAATTATTGAACACGCAGTTATCAAATGTGTAGTTCGAAGGAATCTGTTCGTTATTTGCTATATTCAACGTATTGGTTCCAGAGTCAGTCATTGCAAAATAATGCTCTTACCTGTTCAGAATATTAAAATGAGGAGCTTTCTTTAATTGATAAACAGAAGTAGATAAATATTGAGGTGAAACACGACTGTGATTGGTTGTAAAACAAAATTCATATAGTTCCGAAATTTGATTGTTCAAACTCTGTTGATTTTCTATCTTAATTATGGTTTCCTTTGGAAGGGAAATTAGCCTTGGGTCTCATGCTGTTGATTTATATACGGTAACATGTCGTATTCTAACCCAGAAATATGAGTCATTTAAGCAAAATGTGTTTGCATTTTCACGTCCAACTTCGAATTACCTGAGTTGTTAAAGTGTTATTAAATAAAGTGTTACCAGTTATTGTTGAATATATTGGTTTAGCGTTTCTGCTCCGCCAACGTGGTGTGGTCGGTGCTTTTGATTCCGGGTGTCCGGCTTCGATTCCCGGAGGATAAAGGATTTTAGATATCCACTTTAAATCTGAATGTGTTTTTTGTTTTGTGTTGTCCTGAGTGGTGACTGAGATATACTAATAAGCAAATACATTTCTTAGATTTTCTATTTCTGTCTAAAGGGGGCTGGCCCCATGGCATTAACTTGCATTTTTCTAATGCCCCCAGTTTTGCCTTTTAGACATTTCTGGTGTTCTCTCCAGGCAATGGCGAAATTGTTACCCACTTCTGAGGTTGGGGCGCTTGGAAGGCGGGGCTACGTTGCCCCGATGATATGATGGATGATGATGATAGTGGTGCGCTAGGAGAGCTCCTAATCCTAACCTTAATATAAGATGAATAAGAATGATGATAATTTAGATGGCCATATGATTTCGGGGACTGTTTGGGACTTGAAATTTTGCTGATATTTGCCTTACAGGTGAGGAAAAACGCCGATAAAAGCCTCACCCAGAAAAACTCTCCCGACCGGGGATCGAACCCGGGCCCGCTGCATAACAAGACAGTACGCTACCTCGAGACCACAGCGGTGGAAACTTGTAAGTTTTATGGAGGTTTTAAGTCTTATGAAATTAAAATATATAGAATAAAAAGAGAAAAAAGTAAAGTGTATCTTTTGGAGTTGAAATATTTATTACTCATACGAGATGAGTAGGAAATTACTATATAAGTACGAGTAGAAATAATAGGTAACATTAATAAAATTCATGATAAAATTACGTTGAGGTATAGGTCACAAAGTAAAAAAAATATAATACAAAATTATAGAGTAGTTACCTAAAAGGTCCGTCTCCTCAACTTAAAAAAACTAATTATCTGTAGCGCTTTCGGAACTAGTCCCACCATCAGCAGAAATAACCGGATATGGGTTCTTATTCAGTATTGAATCAGGGGTCAACTGATAAATAACTCATATCCTGTTACTTCTGCTGATGATGGGACTAGTCGCGAAAGTGCTACAGATAATAATTTTTGTAGCGTAGTTGTTAAGTCCCTGCGCTACAAGCCGGAAGGTTGAGCGTTCAAGTCCCGGTAGGGTCAGGATTTTTAAACTGACCCAAATCTTCTGGCGGCACTATGACCCTAGGGTCGACTCAGCCTCTAACGGAAATGAGTGCCAGACGCTTGTTCTGGGGGTAAAGGCGGCCGTCGCGCAGGGCTGACAACCCGGCTGACATCAAGTGCCGATTGTCCAGTTAAGTGGGAGCCTTAATCTCGCACTACCCCAAGGGCCTCCTGAGGCCTGTAGTGGGATCACTTTACTTTAAGTTGAGGAGACGAACCTTTTAGCTATTATATAATTTTATATTTTAATTTTTAATTTAGAAAGAATAGTCCATATTTAAAGAAGAATGCTGATTGTTGTTTTTATCAATATATAAAAGTAAAAAAAAATATATTGTGAAGCTGCTTTTTTTTGGTGAATGAGGCGCCATTTTGAACGCCTTAACGTTTAAGTTAAAGTAGCCTCCAATAAAAATAAAAGTAGCTGATCCAGACGCAACAAGTGAAGGTCCTCGTGCTTTACAAATTGTTTCAGCGGTCACCGTCTACTTCACCACAGTCTTCGGGGATTCCCACCGAGTTTTGTGTGCGATACGCTTCTTGTTTTGTGACGCCATTCCATGAAAGCAGTTACACATTCGTAACTATTTCTAACTTTGGTTGGAGCACATCGCAGAGTAATTGGTTAAGGCAAAATATGCTGTAAGCCGGAAGTTCATGAGTACGACCCACGATACGGTCGGGATATTTAGACTTATCTAAACCTTTGAAGGCACAATTGGCCCTGGAGTTGACTCAGCCTCTAACATAATTAAGTAGTAGACCTTTGTTTCGGGGTAAAAGCGGTCATCACGCTGGGTTGATAATCCGGCAGACATTTCATGCTGATTGCCTAGAAAGGTGGGAGCTTTAGCATCTTATCATAAGTAATGCCACGAGTGATTTCCAAATTATCGATAAATTCACGACTCACGAAGTGAGGAGTGAATTTATCTAGAGAATTTGGAAATCAAGAGTGGCATTTGTTAGGACTATTTAACGAATAAAATTAAGCTGTTTACTCACAAATCATTATTTAACTGTAGTTATTTCAAAATATTTATATATTTAATGCAACGGCGATGTTTGAAAACAACTGAGAAACGATAGGTACGCTTCTACTGCTTCTTTTGTTTATCACTGCAACCAGGTCATACTATTTATTGCCAAAGGAACGCAATATTGTAAGAATGCTCTCTAGTGGAGAAAAAATGAAACATCAATCTGTATATTAATTCATTTCTGATGTCGTATGATGTAAATATTACAATTATATTTTTCTGGATTATTACCTGGGAAAAAATACATTTAAGAAAGTCAAACAGTGGTTTCTTTTTTTGGTGGTATAATAAATTGCTACAAATGTTGACATGTATGCACTATATATACAATCTGGTAGCCGTATTTCTTATAGGCTCAGTCACTGCAAAATAACGGTCAGACCTGTTCAGAATATTAAAAAGGAGGAGCTTTGTTTAATATATGGTAATTATAACACTGATAAATATTTCGTGAAACACGACTCTGATTGGTTGTAAAACAGAAATCATTGAAACGTGATTGGTCATTGACTCCCATTTGGGGCATGAGTTAAATAGTCTCCCAAAGGACCTTCTAAGGGCTGTAGTGGGATCACCTTTTTTTTACTGACTTTTATATTACATTATCGCGACAAGGAGCATATAATGACTTTTTAGAATTTTATTTTCTAAAATACAATTCCGACGGTCTTCCAATTATATGTAAAATTTAAAAAGAAACATCAGACATTTAAATGTAGTATTCAAATACATTGTCAAATTCATTGTCTTGTGCCCGAGGACAAGTCCTTTTCTGCAAACATCATGCCACTTTGTACCTTTATTAGAAAACGTATAAATGCTCTCTGCATATCACTATAAGATCGTAATAATTCCAAGGAGGACCACGGAAGGTGGATATGATTACATAAAACGGATCTCTTTGGTTGCACTAGAGTTTTTGATTCGGTCAGGTACCATGAAATCCATACTAGTCTTTCGTGTGTGTGAGGCCTATAGAGGCCTGTGAATGACAAGGGTGCCGACCGACCACACCTGACGCACCATTACAGGGACATATAAATGAAATGGGTGAAATGAGTATGAAGAAATGGTGGTAAGGAAAAATGGGAGAAAACCCCAAGAGAAACCTTCCCAAGCTCCGTTTCGACCACCACGAAACCTACGTGCAGTAACCGAGACTCTATCTCTGAAGCCCAGCGGTGAGAGGCGAGCGTCTAACCGCTTGCGCCACGGAGCCGCCATTTGCATTTCTTAGGCGACACAAAAATAGAAATGTTTCTGATATTTTAAAAGAATGGAGAAAAAATAATTCCAAAGAATTGGAATAGCACCTATTGGTAAAGGAGGGGGAAAAAATGGAAAACTGGAAAAGGTAGATGAATGGCGTGAGCCGTATTGAACACCAGGAGACTTAAAGAAAGCGTGAAAAAAATCTGAGGAAAACAAAATTGTCATGAATTCAACCAAACTAATACAGTGGTATTGAAGAAAATTCTTAACTAGAAAGATATTTCCTCTTGCTCCAATCAAAAATAAATGTATTTAGTTCTAATTTACTCTCTAAGTCCACCGCTGTGTTCTCGAGGTAGCGTGCTGCCTTGTCACGCAGCGGGCCCGGGTTCGATCCCCGGTCGGGGCAGTTTTTCTGGGTGAGGTTTTTATCGGGGTTTTTCCTCACTTGTAAGACAAATGTCAGGAAAACTTTAAGGCCCAAACGGTCCCTGAAATCATATGGCCATCATCCTTATCATTATCATCATCATCCTTCACCGGTGTGGAAAGCAACGTGAAGCTACCACACCTACACAATTCCCTAGTAAAGCCACAAGCATAGCATGAAAATGCGATGATTGCAGTGAAGGACCTGCCTTCGGGCAGAATTACTATGGATGGATTACTCTCTAACTAACTAACTCACAGGCACTATCGAACCCGTAGGTTAATGACCGCGGGGACATAAGCTCTCCATATATCCCTATCCTGAGCCAATGTTTTTCAGTCATCCCCTGTATAATCTACTTCCCTCAAATCATAATTAATGTTATTCTCCCACCTCATTCTGGATCTACCAACTGGGCGTTTTCCCTCTGGTTTTCCCACAAGAAGCTTCCATGCACGTCTTTCACTACCCATTTGTGCCATCGCAGTCTACGAGACTTAACGTTCATATTATATCTGGCTTCCTATAAAGACCATGTAATTCACTGTTATGCGGCCTCAGATGGAAGAGCATTGACATAGAGAATCAAATGTCCTGGGTTCAAACCCCAGTCTAGGCGTATATTTTTCTTTTCAATTATAATTTGTCCATCGTTAAGATGTTTAAAAACGAATAATATTTACATTGAAAGAAGCACTACTGGCTTTATAAGCAACGTTCAAATTCCCAATAAAAAGTCTTCTTATTAAAGAAGCCGCCATTTGCAAAAATCGTAGCAACGGCTCGTAGCATTTGGGGTTAGGGAATTAACTATGTATAAGAGAAAAATATGCATTTAGATTGGAGGCCTAGGTAGCTCAGATGAAAGAGCATTGACATAGAGAGTCAAAGGTCCTGGGTTCAAACCCCAGTCTATTCTTTATGCGTCAACCGGCTATGCGTCATTATTGCAGATTCGAGAAAAGTTTAATTAAATCTTGACTATTGATTGTAACAATACTGGATATTGCAAGTTATTTTCCTTGTATGCATCAACAATCTAAGAGCGGATACATTTGGCGCTTAGCTGCATGATGCAAAATTTAGATTAGCATTTATTAAGATCTGGTTTCATAGTCGTTTGTTGCAAACATAGGACTGATGAAGTTTATTTAAAGATTTGTTGCTAAAAGTGTATTATTTCATGAGCCAGTGCTACAGATGGCATCAAAATATCTTTTTTTAAATGGCTCTTAGCCGGTTGATGCATAACATGGTCCAATTAATATCTTATGTATTCAGAATTCCATGGTTTGCTCCACTACACAACCAGGTCTACCAACAAAAACGTATTTCTATTTAGTTTATAATTGAAGCTAGGTTCACGCTGCTACCTTATGGAACTCAACTTTGTATATAATTTTCCTACAAACAATTTTCCATGCCTCTGTTTCATCCCTCATTCCTGGCACACGTCCTGCCTATCACAGTCTAGGAGCTGGCACACGTCCTGCCTATCACAGTCTAGGAGCTTTTGACATGGACTCCCTGAAGTAGTCCTCGTCCCGAGATCCGAATGGAGGACTATTTCATCTCCAGGATATTTTAACTTCAAGTGAAATCTACATCCGCGTTTCTTGACGGTTGTATTTTTACTTGAAAGATAATCGCACTTTTTACCAAGATACCTTTTTTCGCCTTTGACCTGCAGGCACAATCTTATTATTATTATTGTTATTTTCTTCTGCTGAGGTCTCTGAGTAGTGTCGGTGCCTCGTTCGCAGCGGGCCCGGGTTTGATGCCCCGGTGGGGACTTTCCTGAGTGAAGGTTTTTTTCCCCCGAGCTTTTCCTCACCTGTAAGATAAATATCAGGAAAGTTTAATGTCCAAAAAATATCTCTTATCATTTGGCCATCGTAATCATATTCGCCATGTTTAGTATGAATGTTTGTATGAATGGTGTGTTTCGTCTTAATGTTGTGTTGTTTCGGAAGAGGCTTTGACATTGAGCTGATCACTCATTCGGGGAGGCCCTCCATGTCCTTGTGTGGTCAAGAAAGTGTGTGTTATCCATAGTTAAAATCCCTCACCATTACAGGCCCCGGTGGCGTGTGAAAATAAAAGGACCTACAAGGTGAGAGGTTCAACTAAGTTAATGGAATGGATTCTCGACTGGAAACAATTAGAAATACAGAAATTAGAAAATGGATGAATGCAAAAAGATTTATAATGGATAAGATTGAACACCAGAAGTCTACACTTAAGAAGAAGCAGGATGGAAGGCTACCGAAGGTCGTCCACACGTGGGAGATTGGAAGAAGGAGCAGAAAAGGAAGAATAACAATCAGCATTTACTAAGGAAATTTGGTGCATAGGATCAAGACTCAGGACAGAGCACAATGGAGAACCTTAATTGAAGGAAATTTGTGAATGTGTATTACAAACTGATAATAATCTGTAAGTCCGTAGTCATTTATGTATTTTTTTAATTCTCATTTAAATTATCAAGATTGGTTGGAGAAAAACCTCAATGATTAGGAAAACACTCATAATAAAATTATTATTAATTTATTATTATTATTATTATTATTATTATTTTAACTTTTAATACTTTCAATATAATTTGTTATGTTACAATTTTATATGTGTACGAGTATATATCCATCCATCCATCCATCCATAGTAATTCTGCCCGAGGACAGGTCTTTCACTGCAATCATAGCATTTTCATGCAATGTTTTGCACCTTTACTACGGAATTGTAGGTGTGATAGGTTGTTTTCCACACCAGTGAAGGATGATGATGATGATGATAATGATAGGGATGATGATGGCCATATGATTTCGGGGACCGTTTGGGCTTTAAATTTTTCTAACATTTGTCTTACAGGCGAGGATAAAAACCTCACCCAGAAAAACTGTCCCGACCGGGGATCGAACCCGGGCCCGCTGCGTGACAAGGCAGCATGCTACTTCGAGACAACAGCGGTGGATATATATATATATATATATATATATATATATATATATATATATATAAGTGTGTGTGTGTGTGTGTGTCTGTAAATAAATGTTTAATGTATTTGACATTGTCCGATTCCTTATAATTATATCATTTATTACTGTTATTATTTTTATTATCTTTATTATTATTATTATTATTATTATTATTATTATTATTGTTATTACTACTACTATTATATTAAATTTCCAAATTTTGCGCAATTAATTTCATGCACTATATGGTTTTTATTCATAAAGTTACAAAAAAACGGCTAATTAACTTGCGAAATCTGTTTACAAAACATAATCTGACAAATAGTGTCGATATGGCAACATTCTACTTGTAATTCTCCGTATCCGGAAAAATCGATATGTAGCTTAATGGCCTGGGGTAATATTTCAATCGAGTATACATATTGTATTATTTTTAATATTTACACGAAAACTATCAAAGCTACATAAAAAATAATCATTTTCGGACAATTTTGAAAAATGTAACTATTCAAAAATAATATTAAAACATCTCTCAGCAATTACCAGAAGTATATATTTTATTTTAAACTTCAAAGTTTTTAAAATATTTTCTTTCCATGTTAATTGACGATCCGTTTGTATTGTCAGAATTGCGTCAAGCTGACACAAGCGATTGTGTTTTGTTAATTTGCAACACTGCACGCGTACATTGGATAAACCAGGCGCCTGCCGAGTATAAATCTTATAATTTGGTTTAATATGAAGACATGTGACGTCATCATAGCAGATTGAACAGTTAAATATCCATTTATAACAGCTATAAAACACAGTTATGCTGTTATAATTATTTATATATGCGTCTTAAACTTAAAAACTGACAAAAATAACTCATTGCAACTTTATTTTTTATTTAATTTTGTCTAAGATATGTTGTTGATTACACCAGATTTTGGTTAGTTTTTAATATTTCCTGGTTTTAAACTTAATAGCTGTTCTGAATAACTGTGATCAGTTATAAATAAATGTTATAAATTCGCAATACGTGATTTCTCCATACTAACATATTACATTTATGATTCTACTTTCAGTGTCATGATAGCGGATTTCATGCCTAAAATCCACCTACGTTAATTGAATTAAAAATTGAAAATCGCACAAATTATTATAGCAATATGTGAATAATTACATGAGGAATACATATATGTTGATTATATCCCGAAAAATTGCGATAAATACCCTAAAAATTGAATGTCAATTTGAGGTGATTTTAGCGCAAGAACGGCATAATTACAACGTAAAACTTCCTTTTTTTTAAAACGTTTACAAACGGATGAGACAACTCATGGTGCGCCAGATCATCCAATAATCTTGTGTACATTAACTTGCCCACTTTCTCACCTAACTTACTGTCACTGTCGAACCGGTTAACATTTTCTCACGGGCGTAAACTCCCCATACATCCCTATTCTTAGATGTTTTCCAATCACGACTTGTATATTCTACTTTCCTGATACCATTGTTAATATTGGCCATATACTATGGCTTTCTTACAGAGTTCTCATGCCCCTCTTTCATTCCTAATTTGTGGTACATGAACTGCTCACCGAAGTCTACGAGACTTGATTGTAAAAACCATGTCGTTTAAACTAATTCACTGGGACTATCGAACCCGTAGCTTTATGCCCGTGGGGATATAAGCTCTCCATACATCCCTATCCTGAGCTAATGTTATCCAATCATCCCCTGTATAATCTACTTCACTCAAATCATGATTAATGTTATTCTTGCACTACATTCTTGGTCTATCAACCGGCCATTTTCCCTCTGGTTTTCCTACAAGAAGTTTCCATGATCCTCATTCATTGAAACTTGTCAGTATAAAATCATGTAGTTTAAACTAACCGTCTAACTTACTGGCACTATGGAACCATAGGTTCATGACCACACCGACATAATCTCTCTATACATCCCTATTCTGAGCTATTGTTTTATAATCATCCCCTATATAATCTACTTCCCTCAAATCATTGGTTAATGTTATTCTTACGCTTCATTCTTGGTCTACCGTATGACCGTTTTCACTCCATGCCCCTCTTATATTCCCAATTCCTGCCACATATCCTGCGCATCGCAGTCTACGAGACTTAACTGTTCTTATTATATCTTGTTTCCTATAAAGATCATGCAGCTCACTGTTATGAAGGCTCCGTCTGTTCATCTCATTTTTGTCCTAAAATTTTCCTAAGAACTTTATTTTGAAATATTATAGCATTTTCATTATATTATTGTTGTTGTATTTATAATTATTATTAATAATTATATATATATATACAGTCCACCGCTGTGGTCTCGAGGTAGCGTGCTGCCTTGTCACGCAGCGGTCCCGGGTTCGATCCCCAGTCGGGGCAGTTTTTCTGGGTGAGGTTTTTATCGGGGTTTTTCCTCACCTGTAAGACAAATGTCAGGAAAACTTTAAGGCCCAAACGGTCCCCGAAATCATATGACCATCATCATCATCACCATCATAATCATCATCCTTATCATTACCATTATCATCATCATCATCCTTCACCGGTGTGGAAAGCAACGGGAAGCTACCCCATCTACACAATTCCCTAGTAGAGCTGCAAGCATAGCATGAAAATGCTATGTTTGCAGTGAAGGACCTGCCTTCGGGCAGAATTACTATGGATGGAATTATATATACGACGAATGCAAGAAAAGAGGTTACCTAGAAAACTTTGGAATGGTGTCCAGCTGGAAGAAGAAGGAAAGTAAGACCTCGAAACTCGTGGATGTAAGAAATAAGAACTGGAATGAGAACAAGAGGACGGGAGGATATGGAGTGGATGGAAAGAGATGAGTGGAGAAGGAAAACAAAACTTTAGGCATAGAAAGATGTGTAATCATTTGAAAATCTGTATATAAATACATCAATAGCCCTAAATTATTATATAATTACAATTTAAAATGTATTTATTCATAGTTATAAATAATATTATCCATCCATCCATAGTAATTCTACCCGCGGGCAGGTCTTTCACCGCAATCATAGCATTTTCATGCTATGCTTTGCAGCTTTACTAGGGAATTATAGGTGTGATAGCTTTCCGTTGCTTTCCACACCGGTGAATGATGATGATGGCCGGATGATTTTCGGGGACCGTTGGGCTCTAAGCTTCCTGACATTTGTATTACAGGTGAGGAAAAACACCGAAAAAACTTCAACCAGGAGCCTGTCCCTACCGGGAATCGAACCCGGGCCCGCTACGTGACAAGGCACCACGGTACTTCGAGACCACAGAGGTGATCAGATAAAATTAGAATTATATAATAATAATTATTAATTATATTATTACGTTATATAATAATATATATATATAGTACATAATATATAATTATACAATTATTATTATTGTTATTATAATTATTATTATTATTATGGGTTTTCAAATTTTACAATAAATTTTACGTTACGTTATGTTTCATATTTATAAAGTTCGAAAAAACTGGTAATTTACATGCGAAATCTGTTTACAAAATGTAGCCTGAGAAATAATGTAGATGTGGCAACAATCTATTTGTCATTCTCCATCTCCGGAAAAATCAATAAGTGGCTCAATGGCCTGGGTAAAATTTCAATCAAATACACATATTACATTATTTTTAATATTTACACGAACAGTATCAAAGCTGCGTAAAAAATAAACATTTTCAGATAAAATTGAAAAATTAGGCTATTCAAAGATAATATTAAAACATCTCTGAGCAATTACATAGAGTATATATTTTATTTTAAACTTCAAAGTTTTTAAAATATTTCGTTTTCCATGTTAATTGCCGATCCGTTTGTACTGTGAGAACTGCGTCAAGGTGATACAAGGTGACACTAAGCGATTGTGTTTTGTTAATTTGCAATACTGTACGCGTACATTGTATCAACTAGGCGCCTGCCGAGTATAAATCTTTTTTTTTATTATTCCGGCTTTTACAATGAATAAAAATTTTTGCGGTTCCCATGTTCACAGTTAACTACACATTTGTTTTAACACATTTTTCCATTCCTGTCTGTTCATCCATATATCTTCTTCTATTTCCCATTCCATCTTAGCTTCATTGATTCCTTGAATCCACGTAAAAATGGTCTACCATTTTTTTTTCCTTCCCTGTGGTTCCCAATCCATGATATTCTTAGGTAGTCTTCCTTCTTCCATTCTTCTAATGTGCCCGTACCAATTTAATTGTTTCTTCTTTATAAAATCTAATATTGAAAATTGTACCTGCATTTTTTCTTTTATATATGAATTTCTGATTTGATCCTTCCTTGATATTCTTGCAGCGCGTCTCCAGTAGTCCATTTCAGTGGCGAGTAATTTTTTTTTTTTTCATTTGTGCATTTTAAGCCCACACATCAGCTCTATAGGTAATAATGCTTCTGATTATTGTATTAAAAATAGATCTTTTTTGTTTCTTTGAAGATATGTTTGTCTCATACTATTCCATTTAGGGCAGATATAGCATACTTTCCTATATTGATCCTGTTTCTTATCTCTGTTTCTTGTTTTCCATCTTTAGTAATTTTAATTCCCAAATACTTATATTCTTCAGTGTATTTAATTGTCCCTAAATCTTCTTCTAGTATTAAATCTTGAGGAAGATCCCCTATTGTCATATATCTAGATTTATCCATATTGATCTTTAAACCCCAATAAACTATATTCTTGTATTAATTTTCTAGTGAGGTATTCTATATCTTCAAATTCTTGAGCCAATATCAATTGGTCATCTGCAAACTGGAGTGTATATATTGTTGAATTATCATCTAGTGGTATTCCCATCGGTTTACATTTCTTTTTCCACTCTTCAATAGCTTTTTCAGCATAAATCTTATATAATGTTGGAGATATACAGCATCCCTGTCGTAATCCTTTATTTGTTTGAAAACATTTAGACAAGTACTTTCCAGTTTTTACTTGCACATATGATTCTGAATATAGTTTTTGAATTGCTTCAATCAGTGTTGGATTTATATTTTTTTTAGTTTTAAGACTTTCCATAATTTTGATGTAGGAATGTTATCGTAGGCGTTTTCTATATCTATAAATACTAGATGTAGCGGTTGTGCTCTGATTGTTTTCTTTTCTATAATCTGTCGTATGCTGAAAATGTGGTCTATTGTTGATCTGCCCACTTTAAATCCTGCCTGTTCCTCAGGTTCTAACTCTTTGTATTCAATTTCTAGGAAATACTTGATTATCTTTCCATATAGTCTACTTAGTGTTACCATTGACTGTAATTCCCCTATAGTTTTTACATTCATCCTTTTTTTCCCTTTTTTATGTATGGTTGAAATATATCCTATTTTCCAATCTGATGGTATATCTTCTCCATTTATGTATTTTTCAAATAGACTTCTCAATAATTCGAACAACTTATCTGTTCCACGTTTTATTAATTCAGCTGGAATATTTTTCCTTTCCCTGGTGACGTTCTATTCTTTAATGATTTTACTGCTTCTTTCACTGTTTCTATGTTTAGGTGTATATTTTCTTTTAGTTCTGCACCAAATTGCTTCCTCTATATGGGTTTATATATTGCTCTCTGTTTTCTGTTAATAATTCTTTGTAGCATTTATCCCAAGTTTGGAAATTAATGTATTTATTAAATCCTTCTTTGTCATTCTTTCTTACATTCTTTAAAGTTTTCCATGCTTCCGCATTTCTTTTTCCTCCAATGTACCTTTGTATTTTTTGACATGTCTTTTGCCAGCATTTGTTCTTTAATTCTGATATATCTTTTCTTATTTTTGCTTGTTGTTTACGAAGGTTAATTTTGTCCTCTATTGATTTAGTGTTAAGCCATTTTAGATAAAGATCTCTTTTTATTTTTACTTCTTTGTCAATTTCTTCACTCCAGCAATAGTTTTTATTATTAGTAGTATATTTCTTTCCCCAATAGCTTTTTAGCTGCCTCATGCAGTTTTATCTTTAATGTATTGATATTGCTTTTCTGTAGATTCAAATGCAGTTTCTATTAATTTTTCATTTAGTCTTTGCTTAAATAAATATGATGTACTGTCATTTTCCAACTTAATAAATTATATCTATAATGACTTGCTATATTAGTATATAATTATATTTTTCTTCTTTTGGATTGGGATCATTTTTACCTTGATTGCTTATTATGGAAATATGATTTTAGAATTGACTAAAAAGTGATCTCCAAATGTGGTATCTCTATATGCTCTTAACATCATTTACTCTTAATTTAGTTTCCTGTTTATTATGATGTAGTCAATAATGACTATTGTTGAAGAGTACCTGGCTGCCTTGTATACTTATGAATATCTTTGTGCTGGTAGTATCCATTTAATATTCTCAGAGAATTTTGCTCACAGATGTCTATAATTCTTTTTCCATTATCGTTTACAACATTTTCTCAATGTGGACTATAATTTTACTTTTTGTCTTCCTGTTCTGCTTGTTGAAATCCCCTGCCATAATTAAATCTCTTCCTGGTCCAATTTTTTCTATTATTGAATTTAATTTGTTGGAAAAAATCTTTTTTTTACTGTTTTGATATTCACTAATTGCATAGACACCCAAAATAGTGAATTTGTGTCCATATAACTTCAAATTTATTCTTATAATATTTTCATCAATAGGTTCCCAGTTTGTAACATACTTTTTGTATTTATTCTTCATGAGTATGGCAA